>PVJX010036211.1:0-17738 GCA_004027295.1 Dolichotis patagonum
TGTCTCAGCAGTATATAACAACATTAATAAAAACAAAGCATTAGAGACATTATAAGACTTCAAAAGCAAGTAATAATCAAACCAGAGTGGGTATCTTAGTGAATCTTGTCATCTTCAGTGTAGTTGCCTATACTCTTAGACTTGATGCTATCCATCACAACAGATTTAAATAAAATCAGTCAATACAAAGTAGCAATCTCACCAACCAGATTCAAATATGATCAGTCCTAATAAGATAGTATAAGTTATAAAGGGCTTCAGATTAAGTTGATAGGAAAATTGTCCTCTTATTTTTTGGGATAGCTGACCATGTCCTCAAGTCTAGCGTAAGTAGACAAACTGGAACAGCACATAATCCATCCAAGCAGAGTGCTGAGAATAATGTAAATTCTAAATCTTGTTACCCCATTAACAATTTCCTCTGCCTCCCTTTTTTTAGACAATTCCTCCCCTTTCACTCCCAGGGGGTGCACTGCTTGTTTTGGGTCCCACTGCCTCCCTATATAGAGCAGCTCAATGGACCCTTACTCCTGATCTACTCTGCCTGTGTTTCTCTCTGTTAATATTTCAAGGCCATCTCTGCTAGAGATTACAGCCAATCTTCTCTGCCTCATTTCTGCTATTCTATTTTTCTGCCATTGATAGTCTATTTTTCTCTTCCACTTCACTGTCTGCCTCGTTCACTGAGGCCTCTCTGCCACTGTTCCTGAAATGCTCATATTGTTCTCTCTCCCTAGAATGTCCTTCAGTATTTTTTGTAGGGTTGGACTGATGGTCACAAATTCTCCTAGTTCCTCTTTGTCATGGAAGCATCTTGTTTCTCCATTAATTTCTAGAGAGAGTTTTGCAGGATACATCAATCGGGGCTGGAGATTGTTCTCCTTTAGCGCTTGAATTACTTTACTCCAAGCTCTTGTTGACCTGATGGTCTGTGTCAAGAAGTCTGCCGTGATTTTGATGGGTTTTCCTTTATAGGTGATCTGTTTCTTTTCTCTGATGGCTTTTAATATTCTGTTCTTATATTGAATTATGGGATCTTGATTGTTATGTGTCTGGGTGTAGCTCTGTTTGGGTTGTAGGTGGCTGGAGTTCTGTATGCTTCATACCTCTGCATATCATTTCTTTTTTTTATGCTTGGGAAATTTTCCTTAATGATTTCTCTGAATAGCCTTTGTAATTCCTCTGGTTTGACTCCTGCTTCTTCATTCACATGCTTTATTCTTAAGTTATAGATCCTCTTGTCATCTTCCAGTCTTTGTATCTTTACTGCCTGCTCCCTTATTATTGTTAAGAGATCTTCCCTTTCATGACCCCACGTTGCAAGCCTGTGTTCAATTTTTGATAGTCTATCTTTGGTTTCTTTCAAGCAGCTTTGCCAGCTTTCTATGGAGTCTTTAGTTTCCTGATAATCTCTTTGAATCTGTTTCATGAATTCTAGGTTTTTCCTGAATTCTTCATTAAGTTTTTCTCTCCATTTGTGTTCCTCCATTCTTCTGTCTGTGTCTTCTTGAGAGGTGCCCAGCCCTTCTTTTATCAATCTACTTATCTCTTGTTTAATTTGAATTAATATTTCAATTTTGGTCCCGCTTACAAGGTCCTGAAGATATCTCTTTATGTCCGCTAACGCTGTGTTTGATGTTGCATTTTTGCTGCCCTCAATCTCTTTTGTATTTGCCTCTCCTGGATCAATGTTCTCAGGGTTGGGGGCCTGGAGTGTTTTCTTATTTCTCCCTTTCCTCATGTTTTTGGTTCCTTCCATACACGTGTACAGTGTAATTCCCGGACCCTTTTCTTGTTGGTTAAGGCTCCTCTAGAGGGCACAGGCTAGGAGCTTTAGCCCTCTTCAATAGGTTATCAGAGATTAGAGTTCACCCACGGGCAGTGTGTGCTTGCTCTTCCCTTCTGGGCCTGTCAACCTTTGCAGGCCTTCACTGCGTCAGTGTGCACTGATCAGGGGCGCGACCTAGTCCAAGCAGATTCCACCAATCCGCTCGGCGAGGGGAGCAACCAGCTGAAGCCACTTCCTTGTGGAGTTAGGGCTGTCCTGCCCAAATCCAACATGTCGTCCAGTCGGTTTCCCCTTTCCCGTGGGATGGTCTTATTCCCATCACTCACTGTGTCCCCGAGAACTGCTGGGCTCCCGACCTCCGACTTCAGCGCAGCTGCGGTGGGAATTCACGGTGCCTCTGGTTGGGTTGCGTATAGGTCCGGTCTGGGTGAGCTGCACGCAGGGCTGTTCAGCTCTGCACTCTGGCGGCTCAAGCCAGTCGCTTCGGCACAGATCGCTTGTTTAGGGCAGGAATTCAGGCGGCTCCAGGAGGGTGCCGTGCTCGCTGATCTTACCTTCACTAATAGTAGCCCCAGGACCTCATATTCGAGCGGTTTTTTGCACTTTAGTTTCTTCATGGGTTGTGAGAGTCCATCTCTCTCTGTTTGGGTCTCTCCATGGCATTTGAGCTGTCTCTCTCAGAGAGGGTCTCTCTCCTGCTACCTACCAGTCCACCATCTTGTCTTCCCCAATGTCTTTGGTGATTTCAAAGACATATTGAAACAATGCCTATAATAAATTTAAGATGGCTATGAACTCAGTGCTTGAAATGAACTGCAGAGCAACCAAATCTTTCTCCAAATCTGTATATTTAAATATAGCAATATCAAGCAATTATAGAGAAAAATCTCAAGCCAAATATACATGTGTATATTTTCCTTTGTGTGTGTCATAAATCACCAGCTAGTATCTTTGAAAATAAGAGTTGGATAGTGATATTAATATATATACATTTGGTGTAAGAAGAGATGGGATTGATCAAGGATCACTGCTGGTTATCTTCAGGTTTAGGACATAAATTTTCTTGGAGGTAATGTGATCATATTTGAAGGGATAGTCAAACCTAGAATTAGTTCACTTAGATTTGAATACCAGCCATAGTTCTGTGCCTTGTCAGGCAAGATATTTAAACTGTTAGAGACTGTATTCTCATATGTAAAACGAGAGTAATAACAGTAATTCTTTCTTGTCTACTTTAGAGAGTTGTTACAAGAAGCATGTCATATAACATAAAAAAGTATTATGCAAATATGAGTGATAATGGTTTTCATTACTAAAGTCTGGGTTTACTAGAATTCAGGTCCCGTGGAAAGGAGTTCCTAACTCTACCTAGTAATCCTTATTTTTTCAGTAGTTACTAAATAATGTATTTGCCAGTTTATAAGATTTAATATGTCTTTAAATGTTTCTTGTGTATCATTTAATCAATAATAATGCTTATGAAGCCAGTAAAATAACCTTAAAAACTCTGTGGTCACTAAACTGATAGCAAATGATTTTAAGATG
Source organism: Dolichotis patagonum (assembly GCA_004027295.1). Lineage (NCBI taxonomy): Eukaryota > Metazoa > Chordata > Mammalia > Rodentia > Caviidae > Dolichotis > Dolichotis patagonum. The sequence goes on from PVJX010036211.1 coordinate 3,335, forward strand.
AAGCTTTTTCTCTAGCTAATGAAAGTCGGGTTGTGGTTCAAGCATTGAGACTTAATACAATGTCGAAGTTTACGTTTGCTGATTGTACCCGATTTGATGCACTGATTAAAGATGTCTTTCCTGGAGTTGACTTTAAAGAAGTAGAATATGATGAACTAAGTACTGCATTAAAGCAAGTCTTTGAAGAGGCTAATTATGAAATCATACCCAATCAGGTAACTGTCAAGAATATTTTATTACATTTTCCTGGGTAATAAAACTTCCATACATTGTGGAAGTTATCTTTCCACTTTCAGCTTTGAGCTTAACTTCCTCAGGGAAGCAAGCAAGCCTTCTTCAGTCTTAAAGTCTGGATTGTAGCCTTTTGCTATGTGTTTTCATTACCCGTGGGAGGCCGAGATAGGAAGATTCCAAGTTCAAGTCTCACCTGGGTAACTTAGGGAAACACTGTCTCAAAATAAAAAAATAATAAAAAGGGCTGGATGTATAGTTCAGAGATTCTAAGTACTGCAAAAAGAAAATACTCTCATTGTACATGTTTGATGTTTTCATATGTGATTAGTACTGATTCTGTCTCACCAAATAATAATCTTTATGGAAGATAGTATCTCTGTATATTATTTGGCATGTAATAAATCCATCATATTTTTTTTGATAATTGATTATACATGATTAGGGCTGGGGATTTAGCTCAGTGGCTTAAGCACCTGCCTGGCAAGCACGAGGTCCTGAGTTCAATCCCCAGTACCAAAAAAAAAAAAAAAAAAAAATCTCCAACACTGATTATACATGATTTAGTTTCATTTTGATAATTTCCTTGAAGGCACTCTTTTTAGTGAGTCTATTTATATAACATAAATAATTGTTTAAAGTGAATACTTTTTTCCTTAAACAATATTTGAGGGATGTAAAAAATGGATGACTGAATAAGTGAATAAAATAATGAGTATGTTGTATTTTTATGTAAGAATTATTAAAGAAAATAATAGCGTATTATATTGTTAAATATATGGAAAGTATCTTTATTTATTTTAAACACATACTGAATTTAAATATTTTGTTGTAATTATTTTTAAATTTGTTTAGCCATTGTTCTGCTTAAGGTTTTATCATCCACTGAAGAAATTGAAGACTCAATTTACATGTTTGAAATAGAACAATTATGTAGAATGAAATAAAAACTGAGCATGATTTAATATTATAAATGATATATTAACATACTTCCTTTCTATTTCTGCCAGATCAAGAAGGCTTTAGAATTGTATGAACAGTTACGCCAAAGAATGGGAGTCGTTATTGTTGGTCCAAGTGGTTCTGGCAAATCAACTCTTTGGAGAATGTTAAGGGCCTCACTCTGTAAGCTTGGCAGAGTAGTAAAGCAGTATACTATGAATCCAAAGGCTATGCCTAGGCATCAGCTATTAGGCCATATTGACATGGATACAAGAGAGTGGTCTGATGGTGTTTTGACGAATAGTGCTCGTCAAGTCGTTCGGGAACCACAAGGTTAGTTTTTACTGTGTAACTCATTGATATACGTAATAATTCTTTTTTTGTTTTTTCTTTTTTTTGATCTTTTTTTGAAACAGGGTCTCACTATGCAGTTATGGCTGGCCTTGAGCTCACATTGTAGCTCAGACTGATCTCAAACTCGCAGTGATTCTCTTCCTTCAGCCCCCCAAGTGCTGGGATTACAGGCGTGCACCACCATGCCTGGCATACATAGTTCTTCGAGAATAATAGAACTGACCTATAATGTCCTTATCAAGACTTAGATATTAATATAAAATTTTATGATATGTTTTTGACATTTTATTAAGACTGCTATAATTTTGACATAATGCTGTCTTACAACTTTAGTACTATATGGTCAAAACTCAGAGTAACTTGTGTAAATTGTAAACTAGACTAAATTAATAAAGAAATATAAAATTTTGGATTGCTGAGTGGATGTAATAGTGTCGTATAATTGGTGTGTGTTTGAACACTTATTAACTTGTCAATTTGAATAGATTGTTTTGAATAATTTTGAAATTTTAAGTAGTAACAGTAGATTTCCTAGTCTAAATTTTTTTCACTTGCTGTTTAAGAGAATTTTTAAAAAAAATTTATTTAAAGAGAAAACAAGGAAAATAGAAAAAAAGGGAAGCAATAATACAAAATTCCAAAATAAAATAAAATAAACACTAAGAAATCACTAGGTTGACAAATTACATACTGTCATCTTAGAAATAGTTGTTAGAGTTTTTTTTTTTTATTAGAATCAAGGAGACTCAAATTTTGCTAGGTCATTATTTAATTAATAGTTGTTTTCCTAAGGTACTTAGTGAAATTGAAAGATAATGGAATTCTAAGATATTGGAAGGGATTTTCAGTGTAGTCTTTTCATTTCCATGCATCACATTAAACATGATCAGATATTACATACCTTCATGTTTCTCATGTTTTTATTGATCACATTTTCCCCTCAATTTTTACATATTTTAAGTATATCTTGAACTACTTTCACTTTTAGAAAGAGACTATAAAATGTTCATGAAGACTGTGCATAAAACTAGTCATTGCTTTTTCCATTTGAAGTAATCTTTCCATATCTAAAAAAAAATAGTGACAATAGTCAATTATTTCTCATCTAGCATACTGGAAATTGAGTTTTCTGTATTTTCTGAAAGAGATACCACATTAGCAAGCATTTACATATTCTCATATCATGGAAGAAAACAGTTGTTTGAAGAATACTTTATAAGTATCTCATGGGAGAAAAAATTTGTCTTCTATGCTATTTTTTTTTGGAGGGGGAGGTGTTTCCATTCTGTGTCTTTATAGATAAATAAAGCATTTTCACATGGGAAGTAGCATGGCCAGCTGAGACAGCATTACCTGTGCTTTTCTTTTCTTTTCTTTTCTTTTTTTTTTAGCAGATATGTAGTACAAATTGATATGAGAAGTTTTAGCTTGATCAACTTTTTGTTCCTTATGTTCAGCTTTACTAATACAAAATAATGCCTATGCAAGTCACTTTTGAATAAAAGATTATTCCTTATTTTTAATTATTATCACTGCATATACACAGTACATATTCATGGTCTCCTCTGTTATGGTTGGGAAGCAGATGTCAGCTCGTGGATAATTTGTGATGGTGACATTGACCCTGAATGGGTAGAATCTCTGAATTCTGTTCTGGATGATAATCGGCTACTCACTATGCCTAGTGGAGAAAGGATCCAGTTTGGCCCAAATGTTAACTTTGTATTTGAAACTCATGATTTAAGCTGTGCCTCCCCAGCCACAATATCTAGAATGGGAATGATATTTCTTAGGTAAGCCATAGAGAATTTACATATATTATATTAGAATGTTCTTTATCATTTTGTTTTATAGGAAGTTAAATAAGTATAAAAATATATAAATATTTATTTTGTTGATTAACTTCTTTTTTGTGAATGTTTAATTCATTTAGAATTATTTTGTTATATTGTAATTGAATTATTTCAGCAGTTTGGTTGTATTATAATTACTAAATAATAATATTCTTGGTTATTTAAGGAAGCAGAAACTATTTTGGTTTTTTTCTGTTTATTTAAATGTAATTGAGTCCAGAGAAGTAAATGTACTAATAAAAAGGTAGGAGCTGATACTTTAGAGCCCAGCAATGATATTTTAATTATCATTTTGCATTTATAGAATGTTAGAGCTAGTTTCGTTTAATAGGTCCTGTAGTCCAGTTTTTTTCTTTTACAAATTGAAAACTGGTTCAATATTTTCTTCTTCAGTGTATTTGGAAGAAGCTTAAAGAACAAAAACTGAATTAATTTAGATATCATATATGGTAGTCACGTATCAGAGCATGGGCATTTGAACCAATTTCATTTCCCAAAATGTTTGTTATAAATAAGGAAGTTTTATTTTGCTTGTTTGATTTTATGTTTTAGAACTTGTTATTTATCACCCCATATAAAGTGTTGACTTCTTGGGGCCATTTGAAACAAGGGTAGTATGAGACTTGACAATATAATCAGTTAGGTTCAGATTGTGTTTTAAAATTGCTTATTTCTTTAACAATATTATGGAAGTAAATTAGTCATGAACTTCAATTGATAATGAGTTATTAAAAATAATGTAACTGAATTTATAGTTGCATAGCAGCATATGTAAAGAATTTATCACTTATACAATGTATTCTTATAATCATGTGGGAAAATTAGAGTAAAAGGTAAGTTTATAGTTAGATTTGAGTATTTTCAATGTGACAGACTAAATAGGGGCCTTTTAATAGTGGAACACACGTGCAAAAGTTACTCTTGCATACTAGAAGATAAAATACATGTGTGTAATGATTCATTTTAGAGCCGAAATTTATTTGAAAGGAAATTTGTGATTTCTGAATAATTTCTTATGTTTTTACGTTAATCTCTTTTAGTGATGAAGAGACAGATGTTAATTCTCTGATAAAATGTTGGTTGAGGAATCAGCCTATTAAATATAGAAATAATCTTGAAAACTGGATTGCAGATTATTTTGAAAAGGCTTTACAATGGGTTCTAAAACAGGTAGGTTGACTGTAATATTTCATAATTAATCACCGGGGTAAGGAGTATACTAATGTATAATAATGTTTCTATTTTGCTGCCTGTGATAGATCTTTGCTAGAACCTGGGGTTGAGTTTGAAGGCAGTTGTCTTCATTGGTGTCTCTAAGTGTCTTCTGGCATAGCTTCTTAATATATTAGTTTTAAATCATTTTAATTTTCCCATCTACAATACCTTTATAGATTACCTAAAAATCTTGAATTTGGAATATCTTAGATTTTCGCTAATAAAACTTTTACCTTATGTTTCATTTTACTATGTCAAAAATAAATATATTTTGCGATAAATTTAAGCTAATATAAAGTAGAAAAAGTATGATGATTTATTTACAGTAATTTAGGAAACATTTGTTTATTCAAGGAAAACTAATTGAGTAACGGATGTCAATCATAATACTATAGAAATTTTGAGAGCTGACAGCACAATAGGCCCTTTCCTTTAGAAGGGTTTATCTAATTAAGGAAAATGCCACATAAACAGATAATATAACAGGATGAAAAGTATATTGCTGTCTCTTAGAAGAGTTAAAAAAAGGAGATCATGTTTGATTTTGAATTTGAAGAATGAATAAAAGCTTAATATTCCAGGAATTTTTCAACTTTTCTTGGCTTTGCTTTTTTTTTTTTCTTGTACCAGGAATCAAACTCAGGACCTTGTGCTTGCCAGGCAGGTGCTGTGTATGTTACTGCTTTTACGAAAAACTTAAACATAAACAAAAGAGAAGGAATAAATAGCAGTGTGTTTTGAAAGTATCTGATTATTAATCTGAGCTGAATTAGTGGTCTACTTTGGGATTGAACTAAATGCATAGACAGGGAGATTTAGCAGTAGTTTTCTTAACTTTTTTCTTTTCTGATTTTTTAAGGAGGGAAGTTGAAAGAATAGGGATTTATGAAGAAATACTGCGAATGAAATAGGTTTCTCTGGGGGCCTCACAGAAGGACCATTCCCACCAGCCCTCAGTCTGACTAACCTACATCCTAAGTGCTATAACAATACAACATTTGCCAACTACATATATAATAATCATCTATTCATATTAAATTGTAAGCACCTTTAGGGTGTCTCATCCCTTATGTATCTTTGAAACCATGTATAGTATTAGCAGAGTAGTGAGTGAATAATAATGCATATGCTTAATTAGATACCCCTTTCTTCTTTATACCATCTGTTCCGTAGGTATGTTATGTCATTAATGTAAAAAGCATAAAAAGCTTGACAATGATCTCTAATATAAATACTTTGCCTGCTTTGAGAATGTTAGAATGAGGGACATAGCAGTAGGTGGGATATTTTTATGTGTATATATCCTGTGACAGGATAAGATTTAAGCCAGAATGGATATCAATGATTCATTTAGAAAATAAGCTGATTCTGGTGGAGGTCAAGTCCCTACTTTTACTTGAAGAAATTTTTTTTTAATGTGTTGAGATTTCTTTTTTTCTTTTCCTTTGTTTTTGATGTTCATATTATGAGATATAACATAATAGATTAGTCATTGGTGAAATTTTACTTATAACTAGAACTGTGTTTTCTTCTATTAAGTGAGCAAATAAAAGAATCTAGCAAAGTAAATACGTAGGCTGTAATCTAGAAGTTTAAATTTGAGCTAACTAGCTGGATTTCTTTCTCCCTTTCTTCTTACTCTTTTTCCCATTTCTCTTTTCTTCCAAAATAATTATATAAGCAGAATGGTCTTTTGTAATGTAAAGTGGTTGATTTTACTGTCATTAGAAACACTTTAAAAACAATGAAACTAAAATTTTAATTCCTTTGCATGGCTTATAAATTCTGTCTTTGGCCTCTTTTCTGCTTCTCTGATTTAAAGCACTGATTTCTTGCTTCCTTGAGGTATAAGTTCTTTCAGTGTCTTGACTGCATTGTGCTGTATTCTCTGCATGGCCACATACATTTCATTCTTTAGATGTTAACTTAAATGCCACCCTTTACAAAGAGATCTTGAAACTTCAATATGAGGCACTCTTTCTCACAAAACTCTGCAGTGCTACTCTCTAGTTCCTACTACAACTCCTAACCGTTTCTTCTTCTGTGTTTATGTTCCTTGAAGGTATAGACTAAGTGTAATCTACTTTTTAAAAAATATACCACATACAGATCTTCATGCATGGTTGGTTCTCAGTAAATATTTCTGAAAACAAGAGTGATTTTTCATCTAAACTCTCTGGCATTTACCAGAGGCCCCAGATAGCTGGAGATCAAAACGATGTGTATCACCTAATTCCAGAAGTTTCATTTTAAAATTGTGCCTTTGGAGAAATCTCTAAGTAATTTTTCATGTAAGCGAGCTTTTTCTGGGCCTCTTTGTCTTACAGCCATTAAGCTGGCCCCTTTTATTTGGTTTATTATTAGCAAGAGAAAATGGACAACTATTCTTTTTGTTCTTGTGTTCATTTTTCTTTTTTCAGATATAGGAAGCAATAAAATCTTGTTTTGTAAGACACTAGCATTTGCAGCTCAAATTATTTTTATATATAATGGAATAAAATCCAGACTTTCTACAGCTTAATGAGATGGCTGAATTTAAAGGTGATTGTCTGAAAAGACATATGATATCAGTTGTGTGATTTTAAGTATAGTGGTTAATTCATATTTTTTGTCTATCCATACTATGGATTTTAATCAACAGAATGACTATGTGGTAGAAACAAGTTTGGTTGGGACTGTAATGAATGGTTTGTCTCATCTACATGGATGCAGAGATCATGACCAATTTATTATTAATCTCATAAGGGGACTTGGTGGAAATCTGAATATGAAATCACGTATGGAATTCACCAAAGAGGTAATGCATATTTAAATCCTAATCAGTCTATTATTTCACTTTTTCGACGCTTAACTGACAAAATTAATGATTTGTAATTACATGGTATAGAACTATTAAATTTTGAAATTATATATTCAAAGGAGCAATAGTGCATTTGCATATGTGCATGTGTAGTTTCTCCTTTGATCTAATTTCTCCTTTGATTTAATTTATATTTGATATTATCAAAAATTTATAAAGTAGTGTTTTAATAGGTTAAAATTTAGAACATAGAAATGTTAGACATTTGTGAAAATACTTAGCCATATGAATATATATAATTATTTCACTTTAATCTTAGAATAACATTTTCTATCATCCTTTTAAACAGAAAGTTACTAGCAATTAACAGTACTAGGATGGATAAATAATTAGTCTTTAATATTTTAAAAGGTTGTATTTTATCGAATTGTCATAAAGCTGAATTCTCTACCGGAAGGAGTTTTCTGTCTGTTGTTCTCTATTGAAATAACTGTACATGTATTCCATTGGTTTGGTGTCAATTTTATATTCCAGCTTTTTTTTCCCCATTTTGCTGCTGCTTTGTCAGTAGCATCATTTGTTGCTTTCTTCATTCCGTTTCTTTCCATTCCTGTTATTTCTGTTGTTAGATGCTTCTCATTGTAACCAGTCAGTGCCATTCGGTATGCTTTGAAGCAGAAACTCTCATGAAAGTTCAGAATAAATGTGTGAAAAAGTAACATGAGGGAAAACTCAGCTTTATATTTATACTACAGCTTTTAATATGTAAGAAAATAATAACACATTGAGTACAGTAGAATGGGCAGTACTGGGATATTTTGGAAATGAATGGCTTAAAATTCCTACACTCTAAGTTGTGAATTAGTGCTAAAGGCACAACTCCATTGAAAGTTGAAAATACATATAACTTGATGTATAAATACCTGATGATTTGATTTTTTCTGTATATACTTCTATTTTCTTGAATTATTTTTTAGAGAAAAATGTTTAAGATGAAATATTACTGTATTTATAACTTGCTTATAAGTAGGTGTTATGTATATGAATTTTTTTTTAAAAAAACTAAGAATTCACACCAGGGACATGTACTGTGAAGAAGTAAAAAAGTTGACACACTGTGTTTGGACCATGTAAAATCTTCTCACAACTTTTTCCTCTTAAGGTTTTTAACTGGGCGCGAGAATCTCCTCCAGATTCTCACAAGCCGATGAACACCTACTATGACTCAGATCGAGGGCAGTTAGCATCGTACGTGCTGAAGAAGCCAGAAAACTTGACTGCCGATGAATTCAGTAACGGCCAAGCACTTCCAGTCATCCAGACTCCTGACATGCAGCGCAGTCTAGATTATTTCAAACCGTGGTTAAATTCTCATACTCGACAGCCATTCATTCTCATAGGTCCAGAAGGATGTGGCAAAGGGTAAGGAAAATGTTGACAGAAGTGCATTTGTACATGTATGCCCCTCTTCCTCAGTGATTTGGGTAGCATTTGCATTTTCATGAAGGATTCTTTTTATCCTCACTAGTTATAAAAATTACAACTTCTGAGAAGAATGTATCCTGTTGTCTGCCAAGTTACATGAGTTGAATGGAAAGAGAGCATCTGAGAAGATACATTTAAAGATTATATGCATGCAGTCACAACAAAAAATGAATACCTTAGATATACTCACAAATCACCTTGTGCTTTAGTTATAAAATTTAAATGTTTAATTTACCATGCTATTTAGCTTCTGATTTGGTAGAACTCACCTATTTTTAATGTTTATGAAGTTTAATTTTTGGAACAAAGAAGTCATGAATTATTATATTTTTACCTAGGAGAATTTAAAATCTTTAACTCTAAGGAAACACAGTTATATTCCATATATACTTTATTAAATGAAATTAGTTTTGAGAACTTTGGGGGTTTTTGGCTGAAAAGAGTCCCACAAATACTGGGCAACATATATTTATTGTTTTCCCCTGTAAAAATTAGAAAGTTACCTTGATGTTATGGAAACCATATCCATGCTTACCACATAAGTTGTAAATTAAAGTATTTATAAGGTAGACATTTTATATTGAACACGAGAAGTATTTTTCTGGTTACGATTTTAAAATTAGATGTCATACGTCTTTCCTAGGATGCTGCTCAGGTATGCCTTTTCTCAGCTGCGGTCCACTCAGATTGCTACAGTCCACTGTAGCGCTCAGACTACTTCTCAGCATCTTCTGCAGAAGTTGAGCCAGACGTGCATGGTAATCAGTACAAATACAGGACGAGTGTACAGACCAAAAGACTGTGAGAGGCTTGTTTTATACTTAAAGGATATCAATCTGCCCAACCTTGATAAATGGGGGACCAGTACTTTGGTAGCTTTCCTCCAGCAGGTAAGCCTTATTGCTTCATGTGTTTTGGTAAAATTTGATATATTTAATTCCATTGATTTTGCTTATATAGAGTATCTGTTTTCTTCCTTTGAGCCCAGTGTTATCTAGCATATATCATGAAAATTAAAATTCCTGAAACATTCCAGTTTTGTTCTAGGTCACTTTCTTTAATCTCCCTGTTAGATGTTAGTATCACATTAAGATAATATGTGTGAGCAAGAATGAAAATTTTTAACTGTACACCTGGGAACTGTTCTTTTTTTACTAAAATGAGGAAAGAAGAACCTGGAAATCATACTAGAGTTGGGGCAATTTTGATTCTTTTATTTTTAGGTCCACATTCATTCACCAGCAGTTATGCTCAATCATGCCATGTCTGGCTCTTCACCTGTTAGTGTCTCATTTTGTCTCTGTAAGGATTTAGAACCACACATTCTTATGTAGCACAGAAGATTTTCCCCATTTTTCTAATTTTTATCACATTTGAACCTCTAAAGTCTCAAAGTTTTCTATGACTTTATTTAGGCCTATTTTAGCTTTAACTAAAATAGCAGAATATGATAGAATACTTATAGAAAAAATCAAAATATTTTCCTGACTTGTGACACTTTTTTTTTGATAATTGCTACTATAATATTTGGGTTTTCTTATTTACTTTAGAGAAAACATTTCAAAAATAAGGACAATTTAGTAAACATGAATTGAGCACAGATTTGAGCAGTATTCTTTTGTAATAGTCTAATAATTTAAAATATATTTCAATATTAAACTCTTGTGTAGAGAAATGATTTCATTCAGATATAATTAAAATTTATGCATAATATTATTAGCAAAGTTAAAGTATAGAACATTTAAAATGTATTTATTTTTTAATAGGTATTGACATATCAAGGATTTTATGATGAAAATTTGGAATGGGTTGGCCTAGAAAATATTCAAATCGTAGCTTCTATGTCAGCCGGAGGAAGACTGGGAAGACACAAGCTTACTACCCGATTTACGTCCATTGTTCGACTCTGTGCTGTAGAGTAAGTATCTTAGTATGTAAATTTTTTTTAACTTGGAGTGATAATATATAATTACATCTCATTAAAGAGGTCCATTGATGATACTTTTCCAAAATGTAGACTGTATAAGTGGTCAAACACACAGGTATGATGACATGTGTTATGTAAGTGCAGCAGTTCTTTGGAAGGCTGAAGCAGGAGGATTTCTGTAAGTTTGAGGTCAGTCTGAGCTAAATCGTGAGTTCGAGGCCAGTCTGAACTACATAGTGAAAGAGCCTGTCTCAAAAAGAAAAAAAGTGGTCAAATGTAAAATCATACATTTTTACTATCCTTCCAAAAACAGGTAATAATTTAGTATGAAAAAGGCTAAATTAATCAAATGTATAAGGAAATAGAACACAGATGTTTTGTACAGTTTTTGTTTTAAAATATTAGGATCAGAAATCAAAATGATGAATTTTATTTTTTGGTACTGGGAGTCGAATTTAGGACCTCGCTCTTGCCAGGCAGGTGCTGTGCTGCTGAGCTATGTTCCCAGCCCAAAATGATGAATTTTAATTTTTTTTAATTTAAATTTTGTAACTGATGCATAAAAAACAAAATTTTGTAACTGATGAATAAAAACAAAATAAAATAGGGTACTATGTAATGTTTGGGTTTTTACTTTGTTTCTTTAAGTCAGGGTCTCACTATGCAGGTGAGGATAGCTTTGAACTCACTGTGTAGCCCTAGCTGGCCGTGAACTTTCAGTGATCTTCCTGCCTCAGCCTCCTAAGTGCCTGGATTACAGGCAAGTGCCATCACGCCCAGCACCTTGTAATGTTTTAATACATGTTTACAGTGGATGATGTTTACGTCAGGTTAAGCATGTCTGCCTCACCAAAAGTTACATTTCTTAATGGTGAAAGTTGGAAAATCCTTTCTTTTAGCTTTCTGAAATGTGCAGCACATTGCTGTTTTGTAATCACCTGAGTATGCAGCACACCAGAACTTCTTGCTACTGTCTAGCCAAACTCAGTGTCCCTGTCTGATGGACGTTTCCCTATCCCTCACTCGCATCTCATCTCCCCAGCCTCCAGTAACTACCATTCTACTCTCAACTTTATTTCCACATATGAAAGAGATTGCAGTCTTTGTCTTTCTGTGCCTGATTTATTTCCCTTAATGTTGTGATCTCAGGTTCCATCCATGTTGCAAATAACAGGATTTCATTGTCTGTCATGGCGGAATAGTGGTGATCTCATTGCGTGTGTACCATATTTTCCTTCGCCATTCATTGATTGATGAACAGTTAGGTTGTTTCCATTTTTTGGCTGTTGTGAATACTGCTGCAGTGAACATGCTTGTGCAGATGTCTTTTCCTCATACTGATTTTTACTTTCTTTGAATACATAAATAATCAATTGTAGACTTACAAGTTTTACATGTTTCATAAAACAAAATGTATGATAAATTTTATGAAGCAAATTAAAAAGAATTTAAATCTGGGTAAGATAGAATATGATCATTTTGATGGTTGATGATATCAATGCTGATATATCCAGCCATCTCTGTGCTCCAAAAGTGTTGCAAGGACTCTTGGATTTTCTGATTATGGCATTACCCGCTCTATTCTATTTTTGCCTTAATAGACCTTGCCCTTGTGCTTTCCTGCTAAATTTTATCTTTGTGTTTTCATGCTAATTGTACCTCATTGATTAATGATTTTTTTACTGAAGTGTCACCAACACTGTTTAAGCTTCATGGAATATACTTTGGTTTAGTAGAAACAAATTGATTTTACTTGTTATAAGAGTTCTACTTTTATAGTTCTCAGGTAGCTTACTAACCTTTATATAGGCTCTGGGTAACTTCAAATACATTTTCTTAAACAAAGTTTTTCTTTTGTTCCTTTCAAAAAATCGTTTTTTGAAACGGTTAGGTGTTTAATAATTTTGTTGCAATCCTCTACTAGCACTTACAGTATTTGACAGTAGACACTTAAGGATGTAATTTGGTTGAAATGAGAACAAGTACTGTGAGCCTAGCCCTAACCCTAGTCCTGAGCATAATTTGACCACTCCTGTAACTTACCATTATTACAGTAATGTAAAATACTGATTTCAGCTTTCTTTTTTGCTTATGTGTCTCTTTTTAGTTATCCAGAAAGAGAGCAATTACAAACAATTTATGGAGCATATTTGGAAGCAGTTCTACATAAAAATCTGAAGAATCATTCTATTTGGGGCTCTTCATCAAAAATTTATATCTTAGCAGGATCTATGGTACAAGTATATGAACAGGTATGTGTGCATTTGTATTGTAGTTTTCATGTTTATTGGTGTCATTGTCAAAGGTCTGGCTTTAATACTGATCAGCAGGCTTTATTTCCTGTTGTTTATTAAACTTCTTTACTTGAGAGTGAGCTTTTTCAGGGAAGGTGCTATTTATGCCTCATAGATGTTTGTATCCCAAGCCCAGTTTCTATTAAGCACTAACAGATATTTTTTCGGTGAATGAATTATTGAGGAGTTATTCTGTTATCAGCTCATATTGAACATACTCAGAATGGAATGATCTTCTTTCCAAAGCTAGTTCTTTTTTCTGATTCTGTCAGTTTTTTTTTTTTCTGCCAGGCTTCAAACTTGAGAGCAGCATTTGATGTTTGTTTCTTTCCTGCTACCTGCTACCTGACACAAAAAAGTCTGAAGTATCATTCTTTGATAAATTGGGACAGAATATATAAAAGTAGGCATAGAGGATGCAGAAGATTTATTGAGTACTTTCTCTTGACCACAGTAGTCCTAGGGATACAAAATGAATGAGTTTCCCTTCTCTGAAAGTTTTGTCTAATGAAGTACTGAATTATAGAAATAAACTATTAATACAGTGTGAGAAATGGAATAGTAATATATGCTTAACTTACAGAGGTAGTACAGTGGGGAGAGTGAATGTTGTTGTTTTGTGTGGAAAGTTGTTAAGGAGGTAAAATTTTATCTGTGGTATGGAAAATGAATAGAAATGTAGTGATTGGAGATGAAAGGTATTTCTAAGTAAGGGGGACAGCGTGTTTATATTAGGAAAGTGTTTCTGGAAGATGCTTTTTATCCTATCAGAGTAGAAGTGAAAAAGATAAGCAACAAGTTGCTCTTTAAAAGATATATGTATATATGTGTATATATGCATTTCTATGGTATATATGGGTAGGGCTTGACATTAATTCACATGTTAAGTGATTGAGATCACAAGAGTCATGGCTGTGTCCATACAGCTGAAAGACAGACTGTTTTGATGATAGGCATTTTGATTTGCTCAGAAACTTACTGAATGTTAGTGAATGGGTCCAAAGGTACCTTGGAATTGAAGCAGAATTTTATAAAGTTTAGGTTAACTTTCTTACATTGCTTTTAAGATTTGACCACACCTACTTAAACTTTTTCTGTGGTTTTTTTTTTTTTTTTCCTGCCATGGGCAGCCTTTGCCAATATGTTGAAACCCAGGAATCCTTTTAGAATATTGTTTTAAAGTGCATAGGATTGAAGTAGGGTAACTTAAAAAAATCAGTTCTGTTAAAATCCCACCAACAAGTAGAGATCGTCGTTCTTGGCCAGGTGTGGTGATGCACACCTGTAATCCCAGCGCGGGGAG
>PVJX010036212.1:0-17735 GCA_004027295.1 Dolichotis patagonum
GAGAGAAAAAAATCTGTTAAACTAGAATGCTACACTTGGTGCAAATATATTTCAGAAATACAAGTAACTTCTGGGCATTTCCCCAGAATTGAAAACTTCATACCAAAATGATATATGTGCACCAATATTTATAGCAACACAGTCTGTAATAGTCAAATCTTGGAAACAACTCAAGTGCCCATCAATCAAGGAATGGATAAAAAGATATGGTATTTTTATACAATGGAGTAGTATTCAGCTATAAAGAAAGATTGCATTGAGGGTTTTATTAGTAAATGGACATGATGAGACCATCTTCATAAGTGAAATAAATCAAATTCACATGTGTAATTACTGTATTGTCTCCTTAATGCAAGAAACTGAAAAGTATATATGATCCAAAATCTACAGTAAATACTGTGTAAGGGTAAGAAATTTCTCAAAGAGGAAAAGTAATTGGGATAGGGGAAAAGAGGAAAGAAGGAAGGAAAGAGGAAAAAGACATAAATCTGTATATATATATATATATATATATATATATATATACATAAGATAGCTATATATATATGTAAGATAGCTAAAATGACTATACTACTAATTGTATTAGTTATATAATCATATGATTAGATCAATTTTACACATGTATATCTGTCAATCTAAGCAAGCCTTTTGGAAGTACAGTATGCAATATTACAACCACTGTTAAATTCCTATCATCTTTGTTTTGTAAACCTATACAGTAACTGTATAGTTTGTTTTTCTTGTTTGTTTCTTTTGTTGTTTTTCTTTTCTGTGTCTTTTTCCTCTTAAATAAAAAAAGAAATACATATTACATAACGAGATGTGCTAAAAGCTAAACAGATTCATCACTAACAATACTAAGGAAGTCCTGAATGCAGAAGGAGAATAATTCCAAAAGGAAATACAGATCTATAAAGGAACAAGTATCATCTGAAATGGTAACCATATGGCTTACTATATTAGACTTATTTACTTATTTAAATCTCTTTTAAAATAAGTGTTTAAACAAAATGTATATTGTTAAATGTGTATCATGAAGAAATACAATATACAACAATAGTAGTATGAAGGCTAGAAGAAAATATATGAATGTCTATTGTTGTGTAGTTTTATCCTATGCTAGAAGATTCATACTTTCAATTTTTGAAAGTAAAGTTGAATAGGCAAAAGTATATATGATAATCCCTAAAGCAAGTATTAAAATAACAAAAACAGCTCATCTTATACCCAACAAACTGACAAAGGAGTTAAAATGAAATCATAAAAAGTTTTCAATAAATGCAAAAGAAAGTTATATAAGCAAATAGGAAAAACAAAAAAACAATTAGGTATGTAGTAAATAGAAACATCATACAATTAAATGAGCTTGACCATAGAAATAGTAACAAAAATCATTGTTGCTACAATGCGTTTAAATTATGGAATTGTCAAGTTGGATTAAAAATCAAGACAAATATATTCTGCCTACAAGAATAAAATTTTAAATTTATTAACAAAAAATAGAAGATTGAAATAACACATCATTTAAACATAAATCAAATGTAAAATTTAGAAGTTATATTAATAATTAATATTAGACAAACTAGATTTCAGAGATTTTCTCATCTTGGATATTAAAAAGTTATTTCATCATATTAAGATGCTTAATTCATCAGTAACACTAAATAATGCAAAGTATTTATGAACCTCTCAACAAAGTTTCAAAATATATTTTATTATAACTAAAAATTCTTCAAAAAGACAAATCCTGAATTATAGTTAGGACTTTCAATGCTATGCTTTTAAGGATTAATTGTACAAGTTGCCCCCAAAGTAGTAAAAATATTTAAGACTTAAACAACACTAACAACTTGAAATGATAGACATTTAAAACTTATTTTAATGGAAAAAAGTACATATTATTTTCAAGTACCCAAAAGTAGTCCTCAAGATAGACCTTATTTTGGACCTTAAAATAAGTGTCAACTAGTTTAAGGGCTCAAGTCATACAAAGAATATTCTCTGATCAAATGGAATTAAAAGTGAATAATAGAAACCTCACCAGAGAAAACTTCACATATTTTAAAACAAAATCACAAACTTAGAAATAACACAAATGTCAAGATAGAAACATAAAGAAAATTGGAAAATATTTTCAGTGGAATAAACATAAATACACAAGTATAGAAAAATTTTTTAAAGACTTTAAATTTTTAAATATTTATTTACTTACTTATTCATTTTCTTTAGATAAGGTCTTGCTTTGTAGTGCTGGCTGGTGCTAAAGTCTATTTGTAGTCTAGGTTGGCCACAAACTCAAAAAGATTTTCCTAATTCAGACTCCTGAGTGCTGGGATTACAAGTGTGTGCCACTGATGATTATCAATATTTTCAAAACATCACTAAAATCAGTACTTTGGTTGAACTTGTATTATGGAACATCTGTGTTAGGAAAGAAAAAAAAGCCTCAGATCAATGACTTCAGCTTCTGTTTGAAAAAGAGGAAACTAAACTTCAAACAAGCAGAAAGAAGGAAATAAAGCAGTGAAATAAAAACAGAAGAACAGCTGAAGAAAATTAATGACACTAAAAGCTGGTTCTTTGACAAAGTCAGTAAAATTGATAACCCTCTATCAGAAAAACTGAGAAAAAAGAGAGGGTAAAATACCAACATGGTAGGGGAAGAGGGGTAGAGAAGGGGAGGAGGATGAAACACAAAGGTTTATTATATACAGGCACCACCTCCCTGCAAGGAATGGAAGCATTATGTAGTGAGGACATGTGTCAGGAAACATTAAAATTTATTTTAAAAGATTGACAATGGAGTCATCACCACAGATTGTAAGTGTGTTAAAAATAAGGTATTATTAATAACTTTGTACCAAAAGGATGAAAAATTAAATGAACTGAATAAAATCCTTGAAAGACACAAGCAAGGAAAGCTCTCTTAAAAATGGGTAATTAACTGGGGATGTAGCTCAGCAGCATAGCACCTGCCTGGCAATTGCCTCATTGTGAGTTCAATCCCCTGTACAAAACAAAAACAAAAACAAAAATAAAATGTAACTGTGCCTTTAGCTTTAAGATCGAATTTGTAGTTTAAAATATGTTTTAAAACATCTCTATGTCCAAATAACCTCATTCTTGAATTTTACCAAACATTTAGGAAATTCCAATTCCATATAAGTACTTCCAAAAAAGTTAAAGAAAGAAATAATTCTCAAGCTCACTCTAGGTGGGCAGTGTTACCTTGCTATTAAAACCACATAGAGTTGTTATGTGATAAAAAATCAGAGACAAACATCCCTTATGGACATATCAGAAAAAATTATACACTATACACTTTTTGGAAATCCATTCCAATAATGTATGTTAGGGATAGTATACCTTGAATAAATCAGGTTTAATCTCAAGAAAGCAAAGTTAGATTACAATCTTCAAATTTAATTTTTGTAATTCACCACATTAACAATGGTATTAAGTAAAACCATATGATTCTATTGATGAAACTCTCAACAAATTAGGCATGAAAAGGAACTTAAGCTAGGTCTGGTGGTGTATGCCTGTAATCCCAGAACACAGGAGGCTGAGGAAGGAAGATTGCTGGGAGTTTGAGGCCAGCCTGGGCTAGATGGCAAGAGCTTGTTTCAAAAAAATGTCAGTATAAAACCTATAGGAACTGTCATACTTAATGAAAAAAAAAGAATGCTTTCCCCCAAAGATCTGGAGTGAGACAATGACTCCTGTATCCCTCACTTATATCCTATTGTTCTTTGGTTTTAGCTGGTACAGCAAGGTAAAAAAAATTCAGACAAAAAAGGAAGAGTGAATGATCATTATTCACAGACAAAATGATTGGTTAGGAATTCTGATGGAAGCTATACAAAAACTGACATGCATATGTGAGCTTAATGAGGCTGCAGTAGATAAAGTCAATATTCTCAAATAATCTATTTTATTTCTGTGTTCTAGTAACTGTTGCTCTTTGGAATAAAAAGAGTGTTAGTTACAGTAACATCGGAATACATGAAGTATTTATACAGGAAGTTGACAAAACCTTTGTAAACCCTGAAACGTATAATAGATTACTCAGAAAATTTAAAGACCTAAATAAATGGAAGAAATACATTTCTTCCTTAAAAACTGTGGTGCTGGGATGAGGGTTTAGCAAAGTGGCTTCAAGGTTGTGAGTTTGAAAACTGTGGTGGTGGGGATGTAGCTCAGTGGTAGAGTGCTTGCCTAGCATGCTAGTGGCCCAGAGTTTGATCAGCAGTAGCACAAAAAAAAAACCTGATTAAACCAACCAAACAAACCTTAAAATTAAGGATTTACATTTAAATATGTTGGAGCATACACTCAAGAATGATGGCAGTGTTTTATAATTAAATATGTTTTACAATTAAGTACATTGGTTTACAATGCAGTAAGATTATAGCCACAGGATTTTCTTTGATTGCCTTTTGTGAGTTTGGTGACAGTTTGGGGTTTTGTGGCAGGGGTGCAGACTATTAACCAAATTTTGACAAATGCTTTCTGTGCACCTACTGTTCTCTCTTATCTAGTCCATAAATGTTCTTTCATATTTAGTCTATTATTGTGGTGGATTACACTGATTCACTTTCAAATGTTAAACTAAATTATAGTTATACAAATTGAAAAATTCTGGAAATTTAATGTTCAGCATTTTTGCTATAGCTAATGACACTCTTTTGTGTACTTATGGTTCATTAAGAAAGTAGATCTTAAACATTCTTTCCATGAAATAGTAACTGAGGAAAAAGAAAGATGGAGGACACAGAAGTAGCTGGATATGGAGCCTCTCTGACAGAGACAGCTCAAATACCAGAATAGAACAGCCTGGAGAGATTCAAACAG
Source organism: Dolichotis patagonum (assembly GCA_004027295.1). Taxonomy (NCBI): domain Eukaryota; kingdom Metazoa; phylum Chordata; class Mammalia; order Rodentia; family Caviidae; genus Dolichotis; species Dolichotis patagonum. The sequence goes on from PVJX010036212.1 coordinate 4,855, forward strand.
AGGGAAATGGGCTCTTTCAACCCAGGAAGAAACTGAAGGGAAAGAAACTGCTCCAATACGAGGTCCTGGGGCTACCATTAGAGAAGCTAAGATCGGCAAGCACTGCACTGTCACCGAGCCACCTAAATTCCTGCCCAACATCCACTTGAGTGACTGAACCCTCACCAAAGTGACTGGCTTGAACATCCTGAGTGTGGAGCTGAACAGCCCTGTGTGCAACTCACCCAGAACTGGCCCTGCATGCAACCTACCCAGAGCCACAGTGAATTCGCTGCAGCTGCACTGAGGTCAGAGGTTGGGGAGCCCAGCAGTTCTCAGGGACCAGCATCAACATGCAGTGAGTGATGGGAATGGGACCCTCCCACAGGAAAGGGGCAACCAACTAGATGACATATTGCAATTGGGCAGGAAAGCCCTGGCTCTGTAAGGAAGCAGCTTCAGTTGGTTGCTCCACTTACAGAGCTGATTGGTGGGATCTGCTTAGACTGGGCTGGGACCCAGTGGTCATCACAAATCAGTTGTTTCCCTGAGGGCAGCACACACTGATGCAGTAAAGGCCTGGGAAGGTTGACTGGCCTAGAGGGGAGGAGCCAGCGCATACTACTCATGCTTGCACTTCACTCCCTAATAGCAGCCTGCAGAGGATAGAAGCCCCTAGCCTGCGTGCTTGAGAAGAACCCTAAACAACAATAAAAGGGGCTGGGAATTACACTATACACTTGTATGGAAGGAAACAAAAACATGACAAGAGAGAGAAATAAGAAAAAGCCCCCAGCCCCCAACCCTGAGAATATTGACCCAGGAGAGGTAAATATAAAAGAGGTTGAGGGTAGCAAACAGGAAACATCAAGCACAGTGTCAGTGGACATAAAGAGATATCTTTGAGACCTCATAAAAGACATCAAAACTGAAATATTAATTTGAGTTAAACAAGAGATAAGTAGATTAATAAAAGAAAGGCTGAGCATCTTTCAAGAAGACACAGAGAGAAGAATGGAGGAACACAAAAGTAGAGAAAAGTTCCATGAAGAATATAAAAAAAACCTAGAATTCATGAAGAAGATTCACAGAGATTGCCAGCAAACTAAAGACTCTATAGAAAGGGTTGTGCCAAAGATGGTGGACCGGTAGGTAGCAGGAGAGGGACCCTCTGTGAGAGAAACAGCTTAAATGCCAGAATAAAACACCCTGGAGAGACCCAAACAGAGAGAGATGGACTCTCACAACCCACGAAGAAACGAAAGTGCAAAAAACCACTCGAATATGAGGTCCTGGGGCTACCATAAGGGAAGTTAAGATCAGCGAACACAGAACACTCCTCAAGCTGCCTGAATCCCTGCCGGAGACCTGACAAAGTGATCTGCACCAAAGCAACTGGCTTGAGCCACCAGAGCATGGAGCTGAAGAGCCCTGTATGTGGCTCACTCAGACCGGCCCTGCACAGGACCCACCCAGAGGCACCGTGAATTAGCACTGCAGCCATGCTGAAGTTGGAGGTTGGGGAGCCCAAAAGTTCTCAGGGACTGGCTGAAGTTGGAGGTCAGGGAGCCCAGCAGTTCTCGGGGACCGGCATCAACACTCAGTGAGTGATGGGAATAAGACCCTCCCACGGGAAAAGGGAAACTGAATGGATGGCATGTTGGATTTGGGCAGGACAGCCCTAACTCCATAAGGAAGTGGGATCAGTTGGCTGCTCCCCTCATTGAGTGGATTTGTGGAATCTGCTCAGACTATGCCACACCCCTGGCTGGGACCCAGTGAGTTGCTACAAATTAATTCCCTGAGATGGGCACACACTGACGCAGTGGAGGCCGGAAAAGGTTGACGGGCCCGTAGTGGAGGAGCCAGTGCACACTGCCTGTGCTTGAACTCTAATCTCTGATAACCCACTGCAGAGGGCAAAACTCCTACCCTGCACCCTCTAGAGGAGCCTTAACCAACAAGAAAAGGGTCAAGGAATTACACTGTACACTTCTATGGAAGAAACCAAAAACATGACAAAAGGGAGAAATAAGAAAAACCCCCCAACCCCAACCCAGAGAACACTGATCCAGGAGAGGTAAATACAAAAGAGATTGAGGGCAGCAAAAATGCAACATCAAACACAGCATTAGCAGAAGTAAAGCAATATCTTCAGGACCTCGTAAGCGGGACCAAAACTGAAATATTAATTCAAATTAAATAAGAGATAAGTAGATTAATAAAAGAAAGGCTGGGCACCTCTCAAGAAGACACAGAAGGATGGAGAAGACAGAAGAATGGAGAAACAAAAAAGGTGAAAAAAATTTAATGAAGAATACAGAAAAAACCTAGTATTCATGAAGCAGATTCAAAGAGATTATCAGGAAACTAAAGACTCCATAGAAAGCTGGCAAAATTGCTTGAAAGAAACCAAAGATAGACTATCAAAAATTGAGCACAGGCTTGCAATGTGTGATCATGAAAGGGAAGGTCTCTTAAAAATAACAAGGGAGCAGGCAGTAACTGTACAAAGACTTGAGGGTGACAAGAGGATCTATAACTTAAGAATAAAGCATGGGAATGAAGAAGTAGGAGTCAAAAGAGAGGAATTGCAAAGGCTATTCATGGAAATTATTGAGGAAAACTTCCCAAACATAGAAAAAGTAAATGATATGCAGGTGTATGAAGCATACAGAACTCCAGCCACCTACAACCCAAACAGAGCTACACCCAGATACATAATAATCAAGATCCCAGAAATTCAATATAAGAACAGAATATTAAAAGCCATCAGAGAAAAGAAACAGATCACCTATAAAGTAAAACCCATCAAAGTCATGGCAGACTTCTCGACAGAGACCAACAGGTCAAGAAGAGCTTGGAGTGAAATAATTCAAGTCCTGAAGGAGAACAATCTCCAGGCCAGATTGATGTATCCTGCAAAACTCTCTCTAGAAATTAATGGAGAAACAAGATGCTTCCATGACAAACAGGAACTAGGAGAATTTGTGACCACAAGTCCAACCCTACAAAAAATACTGAAGGACATTCTAGGGAGAGAGAACAAGAATACGAGCATTTCAGGAACAGTGGTAGAGAGGCCTCAGTGAACAGGGCAGATAGTGGAGTGGAACAGAAATACAGAAAACCAATGTCAGAAAAACGGAATAGCAGAAATAAGGCAGAGAAGATTGGCTGTAATCTCTAGTATAATGGCCTTGAAATATTAACAGAGAGAAACATAGGCAGAGGAGATCAGGAGATAGGGTCCATTTAGATGCTCTATATAAGGAGGCAGTGGGACCCAAAACAAGCAGTGCACCCTATGGTAGTGAAAGGGAGGAATTGTCTAAAAAAGGGAGGCAGAGGATATTGTTAATTGGGTAACAAGATTTAAAATTTACATTATTCTCAACTCTGCTTGGATGTATTACATGCTGTTCCAGTTTGTCTAAGTACACTAGACTTGAGGACAAGGTAAGCTATCCCAAAAATAAGAGGACATTATGGTAATCATCTCTAATTTTCTATAAACTTAATCTGAAGCCCTTTATAAGTTATATTGTCTTATTATGACAGATCTTATTTGAATCTGGTTTGTTAGATTGCTACTCGTATTGACTGATTTTACTTCAATGTGTTATGGTTGATAACATCAAGTCTAAGAGTATAGGCAACTACACTGAAGATAACAAGATTCACTAAGATACCCACTCTGGTTTGATTATTACTTGCTTTTGAAGTTTTATAATGTCTCCAATGCTTTCTTTTTATTAATGTTGTTACATACTGCTGAGACATCATGGTAACCATTGTAGATCACCTAGTATTGTGGTTTTATGTGACTTTTCTGCCTCATGCTTTTCTAGGAATTGTTTTGTCTTGCTTTGTTTTGTTTTTACCTCTAATACAGAAAGGATAGATATACATTTACAGACTCATGCATGTGTAGAGCTTATAAACAATTTTAGAGAACCAACTATATAACACATGTTGAAATGAACAACTACATTGAAGAAAAAGGGACACTACAGTACCCAATGCTCACTCCGTAATGTCACATTGTGAAATCTAACAATACTATAATTCTTTGTTCAAAGTGATTTTAGCTTGTTTTGTTTTATTGAAGTTCAACACACATGAAGGTATGGACAACTATTTTGAAGAGAATGAGAGACACTATGACAGCCATTCTTGGCTTCCCTACTGTCAGGTCTTCAAAACCTGCCATGCCCTCCTCATCTTGCTTAGATTAGTTCCATACTATGTTGTTTCATGTGAATTCCCTGTATGTGACAATATGGACAACTATTTGGAAGAAAACAAGAGTTGATATGATAGAGAGTGACTATCTGTGATTGTCTAGCTTTGAAATTTATGTCTCTTACATTGCTTTCTTGTGACCCACTTTGTTCTGTTTTGTTGTGTTTAATTTTACCCTTTTGATATAATTGCATGTATGATTGAGTGTGTAAGATGAATAACCATATTACTGTTTTTGTCAGATTGCGGAGCAGAACTGTTGATTGTCTCACTGTTTGAATGTCTACTTTGCATGTTTTAATTTTGTAATTTGAACAACTATTTACAAAATGTCAGTATGTAATTTGTCGAGTAATAATTTCTTAGCTTTTTTTTGTTCTTTTCCTTTTTTCTTTGGAATTCTGTTATTGTTACCCTTTATTCTGTTTTGTTTTTTTTTTCTCTTTACATAAAATTTAAAGAAAAACTTAAGTGCTATTTTTAAGTGGAGTAGCACAATAAAAATATACCATGATAGATCAAATTAAGGCTAATAGTGTTTCTTTGAAGGCATAAATTATTGGTAAAAACATTTATCCAGTTTCATTGAGATATAATTGATGTACATTTTATATATTTAGTTCATATTTTTATATTCATATACACTGTGAAATAATAGCCTAATAAAGTTAAGTATCATCTCCTTCTTTTCCCAGTTACTATTTTTTTTAAATTTTATTTAAAGAGAATAAAAACCAAACAAAACAAATTAAATGGTAGCAACAATAGAGAAGTCCAAGGGGAGAAGGAAAAGAACCTAAAAAAAAAAACACTAAGAAATCATTACTTCACAAATTATATACTGACATCTTGGAAATAGTTGTTCAAATTATAAAATTAAAACATGCAAAGTAGACATTCAAACAGTGAGACTGTTAACAGTTCTGCTCCACGATCTGACTAACACAGCAATATGGTCATCTATCTTACACACTCAAACATACATGTAATTATATCAAAAGGGTAAAATTAAACACAACAAAACAGAACAAAGTGGTCACAAAAAAGTAATGTAGGAGACATAAGTTTCAAAGCTAGACAATCACAGATAGTTACTCTCTATCATATTGACACTTGTTTTCTTCCAAATAGTTGTCCATATTGTCACGTACAGGGAATTCACATGAAACAACATAGTATGGAACTGATCTAAGCAGAAGGAGGAGGGTATGGCAGGTCTTCAAGACCTCATAGTAGGGAAGCCAAGAATGGCTGTCATAGTATCTCTCATTCAAAACAGCTATCCATACCTTCATGTGTGTTGACCTAAAACAAAACAAAACAAAACAAAACAAAATAAAATGACTTTGAACAAAGAATGATAGTATTGCTGGATTTCACATCATGACATTGCAGAATCAGGATTGTGTACTATAGCATCTCTTTTTCTTCAAAATTGTTCATTTCAACATGCATTATATAGTTGGTTCTCATAAACTGTTTATAAGCTCTACACATGCATGAGTTTCTACATGTATGAACTAAGTTGAAATGAACATGAATGAACATGAATGAAATGAACAAAGTTGAAATCTACATGAAATGAACAAATTTGTTCATTTCAACATGTGTTATATAGTTGGTTCTCATAAACTGTTTATAAGCTCTACACATGCATGAGTTTCTACATGTATATCTATCCTTTTTCTATTAGGGGGAAAAGCAAAACAAAGCAAGACAAAACAAAACAATTCCTAGAAAAGCATGAAGCAAAAAGTCACATAAAACCACAAATACAAGGTGATCTACAATGGTTACCATGATTTCTCAGCAGTATATAACAGCATTAATAACAACAAACAATTGGAGATATTATACGAATTCGAAAGGAGGCAATAGTCAAACCAGAGTGGGTATCTTAGTGAATCTTGTCATCTTCAGCGTAGTTGCCTCTACTCTTAGACTTGATGCTATCAATAATAACAGATTGAATAAAATCAGTCAATACAAGATAGCACTCTAACAAACCAGATTCAAATAAGATCGGTCATAATAAGACAGTATAAGTTATACAGGACTTCTGATTAAGTTGATAGAAAATTAAGGATGATTACCATATTATGTCCTCTTATTTGGGGGATAGCTGACCTTGTCCTCAAGTCTAGTGTAAGTAGGCAAACTGGAACAGCATGTAATCCATCCAAGCAGAGTGATGAGAATAATGTAGATGTTAAATCATGTTACCCCATTAACAATATCCTCTGCCTGCCTTTTTTACACAATTCCATTTTACTCCCATAGGGTGCACTGCTTGTTTGGGGTCCCCCTGCCTCCTTATATAGAGCATCTAAATGGACCCTATTTCCAGATCTACTCTGCCTATGTTTCTCTCTGTTAATATTTCAAGGCCCTCTATACTACAGATTATAGCCAATCTTCTCTGCCTCATTTCTGCTATTCTATATTTCTGCCATTGGTAGTCTATCTTTCTCTTCCACTCCACTGTCTGCCCCATTCATTGAGGCCCCTGTGCCACTGTTCCTGATATGTTCATATTCTTTTTCTCTCTTTCTAAAATGCCCTTTAGTATTTTTTGTAGGGTTGGATTGGGGGTCACAAATTCTCCCAGTTCCTCTTTGTAATGGAAGCATCTTGCTTCTCCATTAATTTCTAGAGAGAATTTTGCAGGATACATCAATCTGGCCTGGAGATTGTTCTCCTTCAGGGCTTGAATTATTTCACTCCAAGCTCTTTGTGCCTTCATGGTGTGTCTTGAGAAATCTGCTGTGATTTTAATGGGTTTTCCTTTTTAGGTGATCTGTTTCTTTTGTTTGATGGATTTTAATATTCTGTTGTTATGTTGAATTTCTGGGATCTTGATTATTATGTGTCTGGGTGTAGCTCTGTTTTGGTTGTAGGTGGCTGGAGTTCTTTATGCTTCATACATCTGCATATCATTTCCTTTTTCTATGTTTGGGAAGTTTTCCTTAATAATTTCTGTGAATAGCCTTTGCAGTTCCTCTGTTTTGACTTCTACTTCTTCATTCCCATGCTTTATTCTTAACTTATAGATCCTCTTGTCACCCTCAAGTCTTTGTACAGTTACTGCCTGATCCCTTGTTATTTTTAAAAGATCTTCCCTTTCATGACCATACATTGTAAGCCTGGGTTCAATTTTTGATAGCCTATCTTTGGTTTCTTTCAAGCAGTTTTGCCAACTTTCTATGGAGTCTTTAGTTTGTTGATAATCTCTATGAAGCTTCTTCATGAATTGTAGTTTTTTTTTCTATTCTTCATGGAATTCTTTCCTTTTGTGTTCCTCCATTCTTCTCTCTGTGTCTTCTTGAGAGGTGACCAGCATTTCTTTTATTGATGTACTTATCTCTTGTTTAACTTGAATCAATATTTCAGTTTTGGGACCTACATTCCGCCTTTTGAATTTCTGGGGAGCTACCGGGATGCTGGACTGGGTCCAGCAGATTGCAGGCTCAGCAGCCTTGTTTCATTTGAGGAGGTAGGAACCTTGCACGAGTACTCTGGCCTCAATTGGTCTGGCCTGGGGACAACTTAAGACCAGCACTGCCAGCTGCTGAATTCATATCCACACCCCTAGGACAGGGGATTGTCCCCTAGAGGCTCAGCCAGCCCCAGTTCTTCATGCCCAGATTCTGCACCTAAATAAAGAGAGCCAAGAGTCTGCAGAGGGATGGAGATGGTCTGAGGTGTGTTCCAGTCACCTGGGGAAAGTTGGAGACATATGTTATGGCTTTTGAGTTTCTAGGGAGCTGCAGGGACACAGGACTGGGTCCAGCAGATTGCATGGCCTCAGTCAACCATGCTCAGTAGCCTTGTTTCAGTCCAGAAGGAAGGAAGTTTGCATGAAGACTCTGAGCTCAATTGGGCTGGTCTGGGGACAGCTTAAAACCAGTGCTATCAGGAGTTTGGTTCATATCAACACCCCTAGGACAGAGGATTGTGCCCCAGGGGTTTTTCTGGCCCCAGTTCTCCACACTCTGCTTCCTCTTCTCAATTTAAGGAGCCAAGTATCTGAAGAGGAGCTGAGACTGCTCCAGTAGCTGAGGGTTTAGGAGGAGATTTGCAACACACCCAGAGGAAGCTTTGGAACACCACTCAAACCAAGGAAATAAAGAAAAATGACAAAAGGAAAGACCAAAAGGCAGGCTCAAATCACAAGCCCATCCCAAGAAAGTCTGGGAGCCATGTACATAGAAGAAAGTAGAAGCCATACACTTGAAATGACTGAAATTATATCAACTGAAATAAAAAAGCAACTAAAGAAAGCTATGGAGAAATTCAAATTAGAAGTCATTGCCCAGGGAAAAGAAGAAATGATAAAAGTAGTGAAAGAAATAGTGAAAACAAAGTTAAACAATTAGCGGAACAAAACAAACAGATAGAATCCATGAATGAACACTATAAGAAACAAAAAGAACACATAAAGCAGATTCAAGGAGATATACAGGAAATCAAAAATGCTATTGAAAGCTCCCAAAACCACCTCAACAAAACTGAAGATAGAATTTCAGACCTCAAAGATAAGATTGCAACCAGTGAACAGGAATGGAAAGATCTTTTAAAAATAACAAAGAATCAAATATAGCAATTCAACACCTGCAAGATGATTCAAAGAATAATAACATAATATTAATAGGGATAAATGAAAAGAAGGGGACAGCCCAAATAATATCAAGAGGATATTTACAGAAGTAATAGCTAAAAACTTCCCAAACATGAGAATGGAAAATGACATTTGAATTAATGAAGCATATAGAACTCCAAAGAGCCATAAGCAAAATAAAACTACATCCAGACACATAATAATCACCATCCCAGAAATCCACCATAAGAACAGAATATTAAAAGCTGTTAGAGGGAAAAGACAGATCACTTATAAAGGAAAACCTATCAGAATGACAGCAGACTTCTCAACAGAAACAATGAAGTCAAGAAGAGCATGGAATGAAGTATTTCAGATCCTGAAGGAAAACCACTTCCAACCCAGGCTGACATACCCGGCAAAACTGTCCTTCAAAATGAATGGAAAAATAAGATACTTCCATGACAAAGAACAGCTGAAAAACTTCATGAGCACCAAACAAACCCGACAAGGAGTACTGAGAGATATTCTAGATACACATAGGATAACACAATCAAGCAAGGCAGACAATTAAATAGAATGGAAAGCTAAAGATACAACAGCAGAAAAATAACATGTCAAGAATAAACCAATATATAACAGTTATAACTATTAATGTAAATGGCCTCAACTCACCAATCAAAAGAAACAGACTGGCAGAATGGATCAAGAAGCAACATCCAACCATATGCTGTCTACAAGAAACCCATCTAACCCAAAAGGACATTCATAGACTGAAACTCTAGGGATGGAAAGCAATACTTCATGCAACAGGAAAACAAAAAAAAGCAGGAGTAGCAATCCTGTTTGCAGACAATGTGAATTTCAAACCAAGAATGATCCAAAGAGACAAAGAAGGTCACTACATACTAGTTAGGGGAAAACTTCAAGAGGAAGAGATAACAATCTTAAATATATATGCACCAAATGCCAGAGCACCCAGCTATATAAAGCAAATACTAACAGAAATGAAAAATCAAACAAGCAATAATACAATTATAACAGGAGACTTTAACACACCATTGATCCAAAGGGACAGATCAACTAGACAGAAAATCAGCAAAGACATAACAGAACTGAATCACACCTGTGAACAAATGGACTTGATAGATGTATGCAGAGTGTTCCATCCAACAACATCAGAATATATTCTTCTCAGCAGTATATGGGACATTCTCTAAAATAGACCATATGCTAGCCCAAAGAACATATTTAATTAAATGAAAAAGAATTAAAATTATCCCATGCATGTTATTAGATCATAGTGCCGTGAAATTAGAAATTAATGATAAAAGCAACTGCAGAAACCTCACAAACACATGTAAACTGAGTAATACACTCCTGAGCAATCAGTGGGTCACAGAGGAAATTAAAGAAGAAATTAAACAATATTTACAAGTAAATGAAAATACAGACACAACTTACTGGATTTAGTGGGATGCAATGAAAGCAGTCTTCAGAGAAAAATTTATTGCACTGAGTTCCCACAAAAGGAAGACAGAAGGAACACAAATAAACAGCCTGATGCTACAAATCAAACATCTAGAAAAAGAAGAGCAAGCCAAGCCAAAAGCCAAAAGAAGGGAGGAAATTATAAGGATTAGAGCAGAAATTAATGCAATAGAGACTAAGAACAGTACTAAGGATCAATGAATCAAAGAGTTGGTTCTTTGAAAGAATAAATAAAATTGATAAGCCCCTGGCCAATCTTATTTTAAAAAGGAACAAAAAAATGCAAATTCATGCAATAAGGAATGAAAAGGGTGAAATTACCACAGACTCTGTGGAAATACAGAAGATCATGAACATCTATTTTGAAAACCTCTATTCTCATAGGTTTGATAACACTGAAGAAATAGAGAGATTCCTAGATACATATGAACTACCAAAGCTGGATCAGGAAGTTGTAAAACTGCTGAATAACCCAATTTCTATTACTGAAATTGAAAATGTAATTAAGTCCTTGCCTACGAAGAAGAGTCCAGGCCCAGATGGATTCACTGCAGAATTCTACAAGAAATACAAAGAAGACTTAATTCCAACACTCCTCAAACTCTTCAATGAAATTGAAAGGGAAGCAATTCTTCCTAAGTCAATCCTGGAAACAAATATTACTCTAGTACCAAAACCTGAGAAAGACCCAACTGAAAAAGAGAACTATAGGCCAATCTCCCTAATGGACATAGATGCAAAAATTCTCAATAAAATATTAGCAAACAGGATGCAGCAAATCATCAAGAAAATTATTCACCCCAACCAAGTGGGATTCATCCCAGGAATGCAGGGATGTTTCAACATAGGTAAATCAATAAATGTAATACACCATATCAATAGAGCCAAAAGCAAGAACCACATGATCATCTCTATAGATTCAGAAAAAGCTTTTGATAAGGTCCAACACTCATTCATGATAAGAACCTTACAGATAATTGGAATAGATGGTCTTTACCTTTTATATGATAAAGGCCATCTATGACAAACCAATAGCCAGAATCAAATTAAATGGCCAAAAACTGAAAGCCTTTACCTTAAAATCAGGTACAAGACAACGATGTCCCCTATCACTGCACCTATTCAACACAGTACTGGAAATACTATCCAAATCAGTAAGACAAGAGAGAGAAATAAAAGGAGGAAAGATAGAAAAAGAGGAAGTTATATTATCATTATTTGCAGATGGCATGATACTTTACATAGAAGACCACCAAAACTCCATTGAAAAACTCCTATATATAATAAATAAATTCAGCAGTGTAGCTGTATACAAGTCAATACTCAAAAATCAATATCATTCCTGTACACTAAAAACAAAAATAGTGAGAGAGAAGTAAGAGAAACTATACCCTTTACACTAGCAGCCAAAAAAAAAAAGAAATACTTGGGAATTAATCTCATGAAACAAGTAAAAGAGTTATACAAGGTAAATTATAATACCCTGAAAAAGCAAATCAAAGAGGATCTCAGAAAATGGAAAGATATCCCCTGTTCATGAATAGCAAGAACAAACATTGTGAAAATGGCCATTCTCCCAAAATAACTATACAGATTCAATACAATCCCAATAAAAATACCTCTAACATACCTCAGAGAGCTAGAGAAATCATTCCTAAAATTCACCTGGAACCAGAAGAGACCTAGAATAGCAAAGGCAATTCTAAGCAGCAAAGGCAAGGCAGGAGTCATCACAATCCCTGATTTGAAATTATACTACAAAGCTACAGTAATAAAATCAACATGGTACTGGAATAAAAACAGACATGAAGGTCAATGGAATAGATTGGAAGATACAACCAACACCACAAAGACACTCAACCACCTTATCTTTGATAAAGGGGCCAAACATGTTCGCTGGAAGAATGACAGTCTCTTCAACAAATAGTGCTGGAAAAATTGGCTATCCATATGCAGAAGACTAAAACAAGACCCATACCTATCACCATGTACTAAAATAAAATCTAAATAGATCAAAGATCTAAATATTAAAACAGAAACACTAAATCTGTTAGAAGACAAAGTAGGTAAAAACCTCAAAGATATAGGGGTAGGTAGAGAATTCATGAACAAGAATCAAATTGCATGGGAAATACTTCCCAGAATCAATAACTGGGACCATATCTTATTTTAAAGAATTTCTGCATGTCAAAAGAGATTTCCAGAAGCCTGAAAATAAAACCAACAAATTGGGAAAAAATCTTAATGGACTGCCCCTCAGACAAAGGAGTTCTGTCTAGAACTTATAAAGAATTTAAAAAAAAACAGACCCTCGAAATTCAAAGACCCAATCCAAAAATGGGTATCTGAAATGAATACAGTTCTCAGATGAAGAAATACAAATAGCAAATAAATACATGAAAAATGTTCATCATCATTAGTCATTAGAGAAATGCAAATTAAAACCACACTGAGATTCCATCTCACCTCAGAACAATGGCCAGGATAGAAAAAACTACCAACAACAAGTGCTGGAGAGGCTGTGGGGGAAAAGGAACTCTTCTGCACTGTTGGTGGGAGTATAGACTGG
>PVJX010036213.1:0-17749 GCA_004027295.1 Dolichotis patagonum
CTTCAAGGACACTTACAGCCTGCAGTCACCTCCAACGGGGGGTCAGAGGTTCACAGTTTTCCTTAGGAGGGTGAGTCGGTCTGTGAGTGTTCTCTGAGTAGGTGACACAGGTGAGCACACAAGGTCAGTGCCGCACAGGCTGTGTCAGCCATGAGGTAACCAACAGCCAAGGAAGCCGGGGCAAGGGTGTGCTGTCCTTGCTGCTTCCAAGCAGGCAGAGCGGACGGAGCTGAGGCCTTGGCTCCTGCGGCCAGCAAAGCTGGGGGAATCTTCCTCCGAGTCCTAGAGCAGCTGAGCCGCCACCTCAGCCTCAGTTTCCTTCATGGAGCAAGCCACGTGGACAGGAGTGGACCCTGGAACACTGTCGGATTCCTCCTGCTCAGAGGCCCTCGTGGCTCAGATCTCTAGGTTTGTCCTTAGGGGTGGCTGGTCAGCATTTAAGCAGAGCTTCCCAAAAGGCGGTTTTGAAACAGGGAGTATGAGAACTGTATAGCCGAGCAAGACCAAAAGAGGTGGAGAGACTGTAGGCACTTCAACCTGTCCTAAAGGAACGGACGACAAGTGAAGAGCTAAACACACACATTCATGCATGCGCGCGCACACACACACACGAAAAGCAAAAAGTTTTTCCCACTACACAGCCTGTCCTCTAACTCAGACCCAGTGACTGCATTCAGGAGTCTGTGCAAGGAAGTAAGCAGAGGCAGGCAAAGCCCAGGGTAGAGGCAAGATTGCTCTCATGCTGTTTGTAAAGCAGAGAGTTGGAAAAGCCTGGAAACCAAAACCAGATCAAGGCAGCAATAAATGACAGATGCCTAAACCTGTATGCACGGATTACAGTTCAGTTTACAACAGAATGTATTTGTTTGGAAGATATGATACAATGTTAAATAGAAGATGAATAAATAGAGTTTAGATTCAAGTATTTAGTTTCTAAATATACATTAAGTACGGTGATGCTTTGGTTTACAAACTCAATTCTCTCCATCATTCTGGTTGAAAACTGAACTGAACAAGAACTGAATCAAATTTCCCTATAAGGTCAACACTGAAACTAACCACTGAGTTTGATTTCTTGCTTGTGCAACTCAGTTTGCGAGCAGAATTATGGAAAGAATCAAGTGTATGAACCAAGGTACCACTGTACGTAGACATAAAGAAAAAGATTGGATAGAATCATAATTTCAGTTTTTTATGTTTGGTGAAAATTGTCTTATTGTAACTTGATTTTTATACTTTATTTTACTAAGCACATAATAAAATCATAAATAGCAAGCAGTTTTATGATTTGTTCATTTAGTTTATTACAGTAAAATATATATGACATGAAATTACCATTTGAACCAATTTCAAATGTGCATATCAGTGACAGTAAGTGGCCATCGTCCAAGTCCATGTTCAGAATTTTTGCATCTTCCCAAACAGAAACGCCAGTCTCATTAGACGCTGATTCCCCAGGTCCCCGTTCTGCTGCCCCTTAGCAACCAGCATTCTACTTTCTGTCTATGAATTTGCCTATTCTCAGTCTCTTGTATAAACAGCACCACACAGTATTTGTTCTTTTAGGTTGGGCTCGTTTCACTCATCACAATATCCCCCATAAACACCTTCCTATGTGCTGTCGTAATGCAGAGCTAATCTACAGAGATCTCTAATGAGGTCCTTTGGGAGGGACTCAATGAACTCAGATAGTTTGCTTTTAATGTGAAGGTATCTCTCATAGGTACCTTTTGGACTGATGATAAAAAACCATATTGGATATTGCTAGAGTTTGAATCCAAAAATGTGCCTCAGAAGCCCACAAGTTAAAGGCTGTGCCCCCAGCTTGGTGCTAGTGGAAGGTGGTGGGAATGAGGAGGTGGGGACCCATGAAAGTTTTAGGACACTGGGGGGAATGCCCTGGAAGAGAATGGTATGAACCCGCCTCTTTGTCCTCTTCCTCTTCTTCTTCCTCCTTCACCTTCTCCTCCTTCCTCTTCCTCCTTGTCCTCCTTTTCCTTCTCCTCCTCCTCTTCCTCCTTCTCCTCCTTCTTTTCACATCTCAGCCTTGAGGCAAACAATGGCATCAACACATACTCTCCCCTATGTGCTACCTCACCACAGGCCCAAAAACAATAGGACCAACTGACCAATCGGTCAACCTCTGAAACTGTGAACCAGAATCATCCTTGATTCTTTATAAATCGATTGTCTCAGGTATTTGTTAAAGCTGACTACAGAGTCATGAGATGCCCACCAGTGGCACTGAGTAGATGGAGATGGCACATTTGTGTATTATGTATGGATGAAGGGTGAGTGGACGGTGATGCTGGGTCTCACTTTGAATGAAGGCTAAGAAGGAGCTTTAAAAGCATCTCCTAATCCTCCTTTATTTCAGAGTCTCAGGGACTCTAACTTTCTTCCAGTTGCACCAGGGAGGCACAAGTCTCAGTGTTGTTTGAATTCCAGCCCAGCCTGTGATAGCTGAGTGACCTTGAGGAGATTATTTAAGACATCTAGACTAGAGTTTTTATCTAAGACATCTAGACCCTAGTGTACATATCATAACTACACCCACTTCGTGCCCCTGGGCATGTTAAATTTAAAGTGCTAAGAATGGCCAGCAATAGTACGTGCCCAACGAGTGTTATTATTATTTCAAATTGTCATTGCCATTTAGTGCCAGAGCTCAGATTAAAACCTAGCTTTCTTAATTTCAAAGCTGTTGTTGCTAAACATTTTTTGCTTCCGCATGCTTCCTATCTCTTCCTCACCCTCATTCCTTGGAGAACTTGGGACTTTACAGAGAGAAAGAGAAAAGGAGAGAAACATGGAAGACACAAGGGGAAGGGCAGAGTAATCAGAAAATGGGCACCAAAATCAGTATTTTGCCATTGACGGATAAATCTGTATGCCTTTTCTGCCCATTGGCAGTCAGATGTACCAAGAAATGTATATGTTTTCTGTATCTTGTCCTGGAAAATATATCAATCCTTTTTCTAACAGATAAGTAGAAATATCTCAGTTATGACAAAGGTTTTGACAAATCTTGACTTTTTACAAGCTATATTCAATGTAGGGGAGAACATAGGATTGCATTTCTAGAACTTTCTATACATGGTGATTTTTCAAGATTAGTAGTGATTTCCTCTAAATCTTTGTAGGTCACCTTTTGCACTATATCCTCTTCTTCCTCTAAAAGTGCCCATATGCTTATAAAATTTCCCTGCCTGTTTCTTCTCCTAGAAAGCTATCTCTCCTACTCCAGTCCTGGTCATCTGCTCTGCCTGGTTGATAGACACCAGACTGCCTCTGTTCACTCAGTCTTGCAGCCAAAGACCCAACACGCAGGGAGGGGTCCAATTAAAAAACTGGGCACCCAAAGAAAGGCGAGTGTGCTAAGAAGGAAAAAAAGGAGAAAAATCACAGTGTACAAATGTTTTAGTTCAGATTTTCTTGTGCTAATTTTTTTTTCTTTTTCTTGTGCTAATTAAGGAATATCGGATGGTTGTTTTGAATGGGCATAATAACCACTCATTTGGGGTGGAATCTTCTGGAAGAATTGGTATAGATAAAAAAGAAAGCCTTAAGGAGAAAATCTGTTATCTAGGCACAGCTCCGGGTCCCATATCTCTCAGTGTCTGCTACCTTCTAGACTTCATGCCCTAGGCAAGCTGTGCCCTGGAAGGTGCCTGTTACCCAGGCATCTGTGTGCAGCAGATGCGGGCACCGAGTGTGCACCATTTCAAGAGAGCCATCTATGATGAGTGCCCAAGCATCCCGTTCACTTCTGAAAATGTGTGCCAGCTTGGACTCTTGCTCAGGGGGAAGAAAATAAATCAGGAGCTGAAGGAAAATGATGACAGCCCAAATTATCTAGTTATGTCTATTTTCTTTCCTTCTGTTTCTCTGGACCCGCTCCTACGCAACCCTCCTCAGGGCACCATTAACATTACAGTATGGAAACATTTCTGCCTTTGCACCTTCTTGGAACTCCCTTAGGGAGGATTTATTGGGATAAGGGCAGAGGCGGGAGGAGGAGCAGGCAAACACACAGGAAGTATATTCTATGAACACACGTCAAGGTAGGTGCTGCCGGGCAGGGAGATGAGATGACAGTAAAAGTGGGAAATGCTGGGCATGTTTTCAAAACCCAGCCTGATGGAAACTTCTACTTCAAGGCAGATTACAGAGCTTTATGCCCAACAAGTGTGCCAGACACCATCCCGGGGGTCTCAATTAATCCTCCCAAAAGGACCTGGCAAGCCATCCTATTTCTGGCGCCCTGAGAAAACTGATTCATAAAGAGCTTGGTGCGCCCACCAAGGTTGGAGTTCCAAGGCTCAAGCTTTGGCTGCATGCCCGGTGCTTACCCACTCTCCACAGGAAAAAGAGAAAAATCATCACGTACCCCCAAAAAATCACCTGACATTTTAATTAGCCAGGGTAGCACAGATGTTCACTTTGGGGAGAAACCGGGCAAGAACTCTGTCACGTTTCCTGCTCCTATGTAAACTTAAAGCTATTCCAAAATAAAAGCTTATTTTAAAGAAATAGGCCACAGTGTGGCTGCATGAATACTTTCAGTGCAGATAACTCCTGTCATCTTATTTTGTCCAGCCCTAAACTGCTGGTGAGTAGCTCAGAGTCTGCCTGTCCAGAGTCAGCATTTATCTAACGCTGCCAAGGACACAGATGCATGTAGGAAAGGAAAGAAAAAGGGAGTGAAGCAAAGGAACCTTGTTTAGATTAGAGTCAAGGATGGCTTCTCAGTAAAAAGAATAGATGTGAATTCCGACTCGGTGATTTACAAGCATGCTAACACAGTATGAAAATTATAGTTACATGTTGAAGCTGTTTTCCATTGGCGGTGTGTCTTTTGGTTTATTGTGCCTTTGCCATAAAAATATTTAATAAAAAAATTCAATTAGCATCTTGCCTCAATGTCTGAAAGGAAAAAGATTCTCCAGCGAAGTGTGAAGTGGTTTAGAGGAAACAGAAGGTGCTCTGGAGCTAAAAAACATCTAAGTTCAAGCACCAGCAAATTAGATTTCTAGGCACATGTTCAAGTAGCTCTTCGTGTCTCAACTTGAGATTCTCCACAGTTAAAGAGGGGATGCACCTACTGTGTCCATTAAAATATATAAATACGTGGTATTTGCTCACATGCTGTACATGCTAAGGAAATAAATATAAGAATGAATGATTAAATATGGTTAACACTGAAAATTCATGTCTAGTTTAACAACAAAAGATGAAGCATTGAAAACAAGGAAGGGTTACTAGTCTATGGGTTAAAGAAATCCCATGAATAAGCACAACAAGTTCACAGGCAGTAATTTCAATCAGTGGTATGTGGCGTACAGGTGACCAAGCATGGGATGCAGGCATTGGGTACCAAACAGATCTTGATGTAGCTCATCTCCCCTTTGGGTCTTCAAACATCCACTCACAGCTGGGAGCATCTTGCTGGGACTCCAGGCCAAAGGGTGTGGGGGTCCACAGGGACAGGCAGAATTATTTCAACTCATAGGTTAGCATTGTGACTATGATCTGTCACTTGGCTCTAGGAATCTTTGCCTGGGGTTTTTAAGGATACAGCAGGGTAACAGGCAGTTGTATCAGGAGGATGGCCCATGACTGGGTACAGCCCCACTCCAGTTACACCGGCGGAGTGGAACGGACACCCTGCTCTAAACACCTTCTCAATCTTCTGCATGAATCTTCTCTTCTTGCTGTGCCAAGCTTCCTTCTTTTATGAGCTATCACTACAGGCAACTGCTGTCTCTACTGTCTCATAAAATTAGCCTGACCATCCAGGAAAGCAAAGTTAGATGCAGAGCCTGAAATTATGAGCCAGGATCTGGCTGCCACAGGACTGTGACCTGGAAGAGGGCCCGTCTACCACTTGGGTTTCTTTCCTCTCGGTCACTCAGACCTCAGCAGAAAACACAGACGCTGCCACAGCAGAACAGCTCATGCCTGCAGAATTGTCCTCTTCTACAACACGTGCATGGATGAGGAACAGAGGGTGAGTTAGGTCAACGGCTCCCCAGATCTGTCTGAACTTCACTCAGCGAGTTAAAAATACAGACCCTTGGGCCTCATCTTAAGTGTGCCAAATGAGAGGGTATTCAGGGAGGCGCCCAGGAATCTGAAATTTTGGAAACTTCCCTGGTGATTCTGATCATTAGCCAGGATTTGGCATGACTCACTTATCAGGCTATTTTGGTCTGGGAATTCTAGTGTCAAGAGTTCCAGATTCCTGTACCACAGATGCCAGTTACGTCTATGTATGAAGCTTAGAAACAATTTGTTAACATCTTAAGGAAGTTCTACAATCCAGGCAGCTTTCTTGTTTCCCTAGGCACACTGCTCGCCCGAAGATGAAGGCATCACATTTTTCTCTTCCCTAAGAATCAGTTGGCATAAGAGGACAATGACTATACTTGGCCATTTTTGTCTATTTGTAAGATGGAGATGAGAACTCTGGAGCCCCCAGGCCACTCATGAAGATGCTCAAGTTTTAGAAGGACCTGGCTTAGATTCCTGGTCCTCAGGAGCTGGGAGGTATCTCAGTGACAGAGTCATGCCTAATGTGAGAGAAGTCCCCACAACTTCCCCCCCCAAAAAAAGCAGAGCAAAACAAAGCATAGGTCACTGGTCCTTCATTGGGTTGCACATTGGAATCATCTGATGTGTTTAAGAGACTACAGATGTGTGAATCCCAATGGCTAGGATTTGGGGAGTATGTGAAACTCCTCAGGTGAATTTAATGAACAGCAAAGCTACAACTGGATAGATGGATTAAAAGAAAAAGCCAAGCAAACTCTTGGGGTGGGGTAGCATGACGGGAGTTGTAGAGAAGAATTCTGTACTGCAGTGGTTCTATTCTTTCACTAAACTGACATGAAATCGGGGAACAGATGAACTAAATACAGTTACATCTTCCACAGTGAGGGCCGCAGACCAAGTAAAACAGGAGGAAACAGGAGGGAAAGGGAAAGACTATCTCCGTGATGGCACGATCTCAGGTTTCTCTGGGCATATACTCCAAAGGACCAGCTCTTTCTGGGGAAGGTTAGCATCTTACCTGCCTTGGAGCAAAGCACATTCAAATTCTAGACACCTGAGCACACGCCCGTGTCATGCATACTTCTCTGTCCCTTGAATGGAAAACTGTTTCCTATGCTCCAGTGATATATACTCTCTTTCCATCACAAACTGAGTTTTCATCCTGTAAGCACTGAGATATGACACTGGTCCGTTTTGGAAAAACAGCAAAAGGCACTAGGTAAAACTTCAACTCAGTAAATCTCAACAAGATTCCCAGTGCACCAAAACTCTCCCAAAGCCCTTGCTCAGCCCCTGCAGCTAGGCTGGAGGGCACCCAGCAGGCGGCTGAGCTCAATCCCAGCAGATCCTTCCCAGGAGGGCCCACGGCAGGCCCCAAGAAATTGGCAGGAAGGCTCCAGTTTGTTTTTGGTTTGGACAGAGCTCTGCGACCCACAGTTTTCTCAGCTGGATTCTTTCAGTCTCATTCTAGGGAACCCAGAGAGAAACTCCATATGGGTGAAGATTAGTAAGAGAAGCTGTGGGAGGCAGCTTGCGGGGTTTCCCCGGGTGGGATTCTCAGCCAGTCCCCAGGCACGCAGCCTGGCTTTGCCAGGTGCAGGGTCAACACTGCAGTGTGGTGACCCATAACTGTGCCCTCCACTGCATGCTGACCAAACCTGAGACAGTGTCAGGGCTCAGAAAGGCTTCATCAATAAAAGTAGCTGTAGGACGGGGGGAGCTTCTGCTCCTCCTGCTGCAGTGGGCGGTCGCCTTTCCATGCCAGTCCTGGGGAGACGCTTCAAAGACCCTTCTAAAACCCCAAATCCAAAACAAAGGCTCTTCTCCCCTCCCAGAGCTGGGGGTGTGGCCTGAAGCTGAGGGGCTCAGGGCTTCTGATTGCTGAGCAGCTCCTTTTTAGAGGAGCAGGCTGGACTGTGAGTTGGAACTCGTTCTGCAGAGGACTTGATGGAGGTGATGTGTCACAAGGACACAGAGCAGTGAATTTAGCAACCTGGTGGTGAAACCCGGTGACCCTCGAGGTTGGGCTATGCTGAGGGTGAGGTGAGTGAAAACTGTGAAGAGTGAGACACAGAGCCAGGCTGGTGGCTGAGTCCCTGCTCCCAGGGGCCCCCTGCACCCTCAGCGTGGTCCTGGGAAAAGGTGCTCAGCCTCTGGCTCCTGGAAAGGAAAAGGAATCCTCTGTAGCTTCCAGGAATGTTCTGGCACCACAACTCTTGGGATTTTCAGCCCAGGAAAAGAAAAAAGAACAAAATTCTGGTGAAGAATGTAAGATGCTATTTCTGGGCAAGAAATGATATTTTGAGCGACTCTAAGGAAATCATCTTCAGACAAAGTCAGACAAAAGTAGGAAAACAATCCAGATAGCCCCCAAAGTTTGGCAAAAACAAACAGAGAAGAGGTTTGCCTTGGAATCTTCCACAGGAAGCCAAACGAGCTGCTCCAAGTGCGGACCAGCTGGAGCACAGGCTGAGCTTATCCGAGCCTGTCGCCCAGAAGGACAAAGGAAAACACGCCTCGCTGCCGACACCAAGGGCACTGGAAGGGCCAGGGGAGAGAGAGAAGGGAGGACACAGAGACAGGCTCCTGAAATAATTGCGCTCTTCCTTCATCTTTCCCATGTGCCAGCCATGTTGGAGACACTTTGCTAGCTTCCAGGGCAATCAGACATTCTAATCTTGACAGCTGAGACTCACTTTTGATTTTAAGGACAGTGGCCCACTACTACGAGTGTCAACTGTGGACCAGCTAGTGTGCTTAAGTGGGCAGCACCCCCTACCTAATTCAGTCCCTATCACAGAGCCGTGGACCTGCTCTGATGGTGAAACCAGATCAGGATTCAAATCTCACCTTGGAGACTTGTTAGCTGCCTGATCTTTGGTGATGTACTTAACCTCTGTGTGTATTCATCTATAAAATAGGAACAATACTTGTGTTCACATTATGAAAGTGTTGGACAGACTAAATTGATCTCTATCTATCTATCTATATATATATCTCACCTAGAAAACTGACTGGCATACAGTAAGCACCATATAAATGAGGTTACTGTTATCACCTTCCCCCTTATACTAAGAAGACAAAGACCCCCAGATGAGAGCCTCGAGACGGGAGCTGAGCTGGGAGCTCAGGGCTCTGTCTTAAGCATCACACCATTGCATCTCTGGGCAGGTTTATCCCAAGCCTTCTGTGGCCTGCGGGCTTCCAGTGTCACATCTTATAATAAGGAGTACACATAGGCCCTGCCTGTCACCTGCCGCCTGCAGCAGGCCATTTACCTGGACGGGGTTAAGCATTATAGGCTGCAGACAGCTTTACTGTGACCTCAGATGAAGATGACAGGCCCGATGGCTGAGCTCTGACAGTCTGTGTTTTGTATCTGCAGACCACCCAAAGCAGCTTGGATGTCCAGAAGCCAGGGATCGGTGCCACCTTTCCATAAATATCTTTCCATGCTCCTGGGAAAGAGGTTTGTCCCTTGCCTACATGCTTACAAATACCGTACCATTCAAAAGTACTGACGCTACATTGTACCGTACAATGGTACGGTACAAATACCGTACCATTCAAAAGTACTGACGCTGAATCCCACCCCCAGCAATCCTGATTTGGCTAATGTGGGGAACAGCCTGGGTACTGACAGGCACAGACTGCAGTGCTTCTGTGTCAGCAGCTGTGATCGTGGGCTGGGATCCCGCCTTCCTAACACCCACAGTGGGCCAGCCCCCAGACTAGACTAGAGATTCCCTGGTCTCCTTGCAGCAAGGTGTGGCTGGTGATTTATTTCCCCAAGTACACTGCTGCACCTTTTGTGGATCTTGGCTGGAAAGGTGACACCAGATAGGGGATCTACTTCAGTTCTGTGCACGACAGCCCCCTCTCTATGATGGTGCCTGCACTCCAGGACCCTCTGAGGAGTACGGTCTCCTGGCTGCCTCAGTTTGCCCATTTACCTTTGATGGTTCAATGAAAGGAAAATGAAGTTTCATCTGCTGATGCCTCTGTGATTTCAGTGGTCTTCATAGAAGCAGCGAAATCTGTCTCCTAAAGATTCCAGTGAATTGATTTCAGGAAGGCCAAATGTGATAGTCACCCGAGGAACTTTTAAAATAGAAATGCCCAGGACCTCACAGATGCCTAACAAGTCAGTATCTCTGGAAAATGGGACATGGGCATTTTAAAGCTCACGGAGACGCTCAGACCCATGTTAAGGACTCACTAAGATAAACAGCCAAGACAGTTGGCTCCACCAGACAGACAACCAGGACTCGGGCCCTGCAAAAACCTGCAATGGGCGGGGAAATGCAGAGCCCACAGGGAGCTAGGCCAGGTGTACCCTTGCCTTGGCAGGGTCCCTGGAGCCCAGCCATGCTGTCCTATTCTTCGACACCCAGCCAGCCCCTCCTGCCGACAGGGATGGTGGATTTCCACCTTCTGTGAGAGCAGCAACCAGGTCTTGCTCTGTTCCGTGTTCCCTGGAGCACCTAGAGGGGTGCTGGGCCTGCCAAGGAGCTCAGTGTGCATTTGCCGGGGGGTTCTGGTGAACCGACAAGTGCGGGGCACCAGGAAACAGAAAGGGACAAGTGAAAAGTCTTATGTCTTCATTCTTCCAGACGTAGGACATAGCTGAAAAGTGAGTTGTTCTCAAAGGGCTAATATTTTGAATCAAAAAAGAGGACAAGCAAAATGCGTATTTACAAATGTCCTTCTTTTAGAGGGAATGGTTGCCATGGAGACCTGCAAGAGTGACATCAGTTCCTGGCTTAAGAGCATGTCAGGCTCCTTGTATTAAGCTGGGCTGGCTGCGAGGCTGGGGCTGCTGCAGCTGCCGGTGCTGGGTGGCGCCTGTGGGTGCCTGGGGACAGAGAGGGGATTAGTTCCTCTACGCTGGAAACTCTCACACGCTGAGGATCCTCTGTTCCCATCCAAAATGGATAATTAGGCAAGGCAAGCAGCATCTGTCTCCCTGAGATCAAATCCTCTTTATTTCAAAGCCTTTGCATATGGCAGCCACACCAACCCCAGTCTGGCTTTGGCTGGCAGCACGGAGCCTTCAGAGGCCACAGACTCAGTCCATCCTCCAGATTCCAGGCAGGCAGGGGGAGCTCCTGGGGCCTTTGTCCAGGGCCCATGTCTGCTTATAAAAACAGCCTAATTAACAGGGCCATTAGCACTGCTGCAACCTTCTAGGAGGTATCCGTGATGCTAATAATTAATCGTGCATCTAATTGCAATGGAGCATTTTCATAAACCATGATGACCTACACCGAACTCCAGCAGACCTGCACTTTCTAGAACTCAAATGCTAAAAATACGAACAGTAAAAATCAAATATGACAGAGATATAGAAGGGACTAAGGCATCCTTTAGAAAACATGAGACGTTTCCTCGACTGTGAAAACCAGAGTATCTGCTTTGGGGCATAGCTATGAACAAGCTTGTCTGCAGATGTGGACGTGGCCATGACATTGTCGTGTGTCCCTTCATTAGGTGTAATACAAGTTTCCCCAAGATACAAACTAGATTCCCCCTTTCTCCCAGTGCCTGGAAATCAAACCCAGGTACTTGCACATACTGGGCACATTCTACCACTAAGCTACACCCCCAGTGCAGGGGCTAAATGTTTTCTTTTTCCCATAAGGGCGTTTTCATGTCAGAAACTGTCAATATGCTTGATGACGTGTTTTGTAGACTGTGAGTCAGCTTCTTCCCTCTGAGACTGCGGTATGATATTTCCATGTCTTTGAGGACTTGACGCCTCTCTCTCTGTATGCCCCCAAGCATCCTTCTGCTCCCATAATGCACACAGATTTCAGGGCACCCACCGTGGGCATACAGCAAAGACACAACTCCAGAGACTGTGGCCCTTGGAGTCATGAGTTCCTATGTCTTGAAGTGTTGTACAAAAGTCCTTCTGCTCTCTTTCTAAAGCAAATTAGATTATGAAGTGTGTGGTTTGAGAATGGCAGGAAGCACTGAATCGATCCAACAATGTGGACTGGAAATGCCTGGAAAGATGATTTAATGTTAATCACTTCACTTACCCTCCCGCCGCCACTTACCACACGGATGTTCTAATCTGGTCTGAATGTTTTGTAATATAGAACCCAAGACTATAGCTAAGGAAGCCCCTAAAGGGTTTTCAAATGTGCTGCCCCTTTTGGAAAAGTGTTGCAAATCAGTTGAGCACCTTCTCAGTTAAGAAAGACAACAAAATAAGAAGATGCCCACAGGGAACTTTACTATACGAGACAGCTCAACAGCTGCCACCGAATTCTTCACTAAATTCAGAGTAAAACAAAGCAAGTTCCCATAGCATAAGGCAAGGCTAATGGCAGGAAGCAGCTCATGAATACCAGGACTGTGGTGCTGGAACTGGGCCACCTGGAAACTCTTTTGAGTGGCATCCCATGGTGGTCAGTATTCAGTGGTCAGCCCCATGGTGCTCACCAAGTGCAGAGGTTTTGTCATCATGACACCTGATTTCCTTCTTTCCAGAAGATAATCAGGACCATGAATTAACCAATGATTCACTTACCAAGATGGTAACCGTTTTTGTTGCTCCTTATTGAAAGATCCCTTAGTATTCTTTGTCCATCTGAGGTCTCTCCCAGCGTGTGCTGCTCACCAGCCTGATGGATAAAATCCCAGTCCCGGCTACTGTCTCGTAGGAAAAGGATGCCTGCAGGGAGCAAGATGCACAGGGTAACCAAACGTCAGCGCTCTGGGACTTCCCAGGCAGAAATTAGACCAAAGCTCCACCACCTGCCACCCAATGACCTCTCTCAATCTCAGTCTCTTATTTCTAGAATCGACATAGCAATGGTTCCTATCTCAAAAGATTCCTGTGAAAATTAAGATATTTACATAGATGGTGATTAGCACAGTTCCTTGCCCATACAAATGCCACTGTTACCTATAACAGTAATTCAAGGGTTCTGGAGCAGAGTTTGATTAAACAAAAGTTGTCATTCTTGATACATTATCATCATTATACCTTCTTGGTCCCCTTTTCCTTAATCCTCTACCACAGAGCTACTATTTTATCTACGTATTTATTCATCCTCTTATTTTGTGTCCTATGGTTGCTAATTTATTACATAAATATTTACCCAACTGATATATTGTCTAGGGGTTGTGGCTCAGCGCTGGAGCACATACCTAGCACATGTGAAGCCCTGGGTTTGATCCCTAGCATCTATTCTTACCTTTGCTTAGTCTTACTTTATTTTTGAACCATATAATTTTTATTAAAAAGATTATCATTGTCTATGTAGTTTAATTTTGTGATATTTGCTTTTTTAACTTGATGATACCAATCAGTGTTATATCAAAGCTACTTATACTCACCCATATTGATGAATAAAACTGTAAGTCATCCATTTTGTTAGTAGTACATACTATTCTGTTAAGGTCTTTGCAAGTAGCAGGGTGCACCAGTACTTCACTTTATTGCCATACTATACATACTATATATATATATATATATATAGTGTGTGTGTGTGTGTGTGCCTGTGTGTCTATTCATTCTCCTTTTAGGCACTTGAGTTATTTTTGTTGGCTCGTTTGTTTTGTTCTTTGTAAATAGCTTTATGGAGACATAGTTCACTTACCAATCCAATGTGCCTTTTCATACTTAAAGTGCATAGTTTCGTGGTTTTCAGTGTTTTGACAGACTGGAGTAACCACCACAAAAGCTGATTTTAGAGTATTTGCATCCCCCTAAGAAGAAATCTTACATCTCCATTAACAGTTTCTCCCTTCTTCTCCCCAATTCCATCAGCCATTGGCAGCCACTAACTCACTTTTTTCTATAGATTCATTTATTCTGGATATTTCATGCCGATGGAATCATGTGTAATCTTTTGTGACTGTCTTCTTTCACTCAACATAATGTCTTTAAGGTCTTTGCAAGTAGCAGGGTGTACCAGTACTTCACTTTATTGTCAAAGAATTTCCCACATTCTATGTATCTATTCACTAGTTTATAGACAAGTGGGTTGTTTATTTATAGCATTTTGCTCTTACTAACAGTGTTATCATGAACGTTATTTCCTGGGCACATGTGCAAGAATTTCTCCAGGGTATATTCTTGTAACAGTTGAAACAGAAGAAAGGCAAATGTTCAACTCTACAAGATAATGCCAAATTGTTTCCCAAACTGTTTTATAATTTACATTCTCATCAGCAAAATAAAAGACACCATGACTCACATCCTTACTAATTTTGGCCACGATCAGAATTCCTAGTTTTTGTAAAAGTTGTTTACATTTTCTCTTTTTTTAGCACTGAGACCATTACTCTGCATTTGACCCATTGCCTGATTCTAATAGAGACCCGAACAGAAGAGACTGTTGGCCCAATGGCTGATCCATAATTAGCAGCTTTTCTCCGTAATGGTCCTAGCTTTTGCTTCCTGACCCAGAATTCAGATGTTACTGTTTATACTCATGTTCTTCCTCTCCAGATGGGCTCTGTGTTCCATCTACTGACTGATTCTAGAGTCTTGCTCCACCCCTTCCCAAGCAGAGAGGAGACAGTGCTGGCTTGTATCCTTGGTACCGATAATAAACACTGCCCCCAACACACACATGCATACACATACACACAAATACTTTCACATCCCGAGCGTCCTGTCAGATCCAGATGGGAGGATGAGAGCAGAGGCAGATGATTTGATGGCTCCTAACCCAGTGAGAAGATCCCAGTCTTCATTTGATTGGCTTATTCAGTGAGCACCAGGCCATCAAATTCAAGTTACAGCGAGTGTGGTTTCGATCCTTGTACATGTAATTTTTACCAGAATCTCATTTTATTTATTTACTGTCTTTCTTATTAATTGAATTTAAAAAGCATTTTCCCTCCAGAGAGCTCAACAAATAACTTCTCTAATAAACACTTCATGAAAAGACAAACTATAAAATTCTGCAGAGGCAATGGAAGCAGAAGAAAAAGACAAAGAACTAGAGGAGTGGGGTTGGGAATTGATTCTTAGAATGATGATGGACAGGAGATATTTGCTATCCAGATAGGTGTCCCTGGAGAAAGGAGATGCTTCTCAGGGGATATGGATGGCAGATCACATATTTAGATCCTTTGTTGAGCTCAGCTTTGGGAGGGGGTTATGGTTTTGTGTAAATGTCCCCCCAAAGCCTCATGCAATCATAGGTGGGGTTTTTGGAGGTAGTTGGATATAGGCTGTGTAACGCTGCAATCAAGGATGTGATGCTGGGATTGATTTATAGTTCAAAGTTAGGATTAAGAGTATGAGTGCTATCTGCCTTGAGGGTGAGCATGGATAAGGTATAAGGGAAAGAGAGTCTTCTCTTTACTTGCAGCTTGCTGCTTTGCTGACTTCTCTGTGATGCCATTCTGCCATGACACTCTGCCTTGGAGCCAACCAACTATGGATTGAAACCTCCACAAACTGTGAGCCAAATCAACCATTCCTCCTTTAACTCTGAGTATCAGGTATTTTGTCTCAGCAATGAGAAAAGTAACTAAGACCGGGGCCAGCCTTGTGCACAACTGATGACTAGATGAGGGATGGAATTGAAACCATGACCCTGACAGCTGAGTCCTTTGGATTGTCACATTCTGTTTGTGTCTGATCTTTCCACTGGCCTTGGCTCTTTCTGCTCTGTCCCTTAGGTGTTGAATTCCAGTCAACACCTTGTGCCCAATTGTTTCCATGTTTGTTTCTGGAGAACTATACTAGTTAGGATTCCCTAAATGAACAGAATCGATATAAAACATACTTATTGTTCCACAAGGAACTTGTTGGGTGAGCTTACAGGCTCAGAAGTGGAGGAGTCCCAATGGTGGCCCATGAAATCAAAGGTGCAGATTAAAGACAAGATGGCGGACTGGTAGGTAGCAGGAGAGAGACCCTCTCTGAGAGAGACAGCTCAAATGCCAAAATAAAACACCCTGGAGAGACCCAAACAGAGAGAGATGGACTCTCACAACCCAGGAAGAAACTAAAGTGCAAAAACCACTCAAATATGAGGTCCTGGGGCTACTATCAGTGAAGATAAGATCAGCGAGCATGGCGCCCTCCTCAAGCCACCTGAATTCCTGCCTGACTTGAACGAGCAATCTGCACCGAAGCGACTGGCTTGAGCCACCAAAGCGCGGAGCTGAACATCCCTGCATGCGGCTCACTCGGAACGGCCCTGCACGTGACCCACGCAGAGGCACCGTGAATTCCCACCGCAGCCATGCTGAAGTTGAAGGTCGGGGAGCCCAGCAGTTCTCGGGAACTGGCATCAACATGTGGTGAGTGATGGGAATAAGACCCTCCCACGGGAAATGGGAAACCGACTGGACGACATGTTGGATTTGGGCAGGACAGCCCTAACTCCATAAGGAAGTGGCTTCAGCTGGTTGCTCCCCTCACCAACTGGATTGGTGGAATCTGCTTGGACTAGGCCACGCCCCTGGTGGGGACCCAGTGAGTCGCTACAATATTACTTCCCTGAGATCAGTGCACACTGACGCAGTGAAGGCCTGCAAACATTGACTGGCCCGGAAGGGAGGAGCTAGCAAACACTGCCCGTGGGTGAACTCTAATCTCTGATAACCTATGAAAGAGGGCTAAAGCTCCTAGCCTGCGCCCTCTAGAGGAGCCTTAAACAACAAGAAAAGGGTCTGGGAATTACACTGTACACTTGTATGGAAGGAACCAAAAATCTGATGAAAGGGAGAAATAAGAAACAACTCCCAGCCCCCAACCCTGAGAACATTGATCCAAGAGAGGTAAATACAAAAGAGATTGAGGGCAGCAAAAATGCAACATCAAGCACAGCGTTAGCGGACTTAAAGAGATATCTTCAGGACCTCGTAAGCAGGACCAAAACTGAAATATTAATTCAAATTAAATAAGAGATAAGTAGATTAATAAAAGAAGGGCTGGGCACCTCTCAAGAAGACACAGACAGAAGAATGGAGGAACACAAATGGAGAGAAAAACTTAATGAAGAATTCAGAAAAAACCTAGAATTCATGAAGCAGATTCAAAGAGATTATCAGGAAACTAAAGACTTGATAGAAAGCTGGCAAAACTGCTTGAAAGAAACCAAAGATAGACTAATACAGGCTTGCAATGTGTGATCATGAAAGGGAAGATCTCTTCAAAATAACAAGGGAGCAGGCAGTAAAGTTACAAAGACTGGAAGACGACAAGAGGATCTATAACTTAAGAATAAAGTATGTGAATGAAGAAGCAGGAATCAAACCAGAGGAATTACAAAGGCTATTCACAGAAATTATTAAGGACAATTTCCCAAGCATAGAAAAAAGAAATGATATGCAGAGGTATGTATGAAGCATACAAAACTCCAGCCACCCACAACCCAAACAGAGCTACACCCAGACACATAATAATCAAGATCCCAGAAATTCAATATAAGAACAGAACAGAATCTTAAAAGCCATCAGAGAAAAGAAACAGATCACCTATAAAGGAAAACCCATCAAAATGATGGCAGACTTCTCGACACAGATCATCAGGTCAAGAAGAGCTTGGAGTAATGTAATTCAAGCCCTGAAGGAGAACAATCTCCAGCCCAGATTGATGTATCCTGCAAAACTCTCTCTAGAAATTAATGGAGAAACAAGATGCTTCCCTGACAAAGAGGAACTAGGAAAATTTGTGACCACCAGTCCAACCCTACAAAAAATACTGAAGGACATT
>PVJX010036214.1:0-17693 GCA_004027295.1 Dolichotis patagonum
ACATTTTGTCTTACCCCCTGGAAGGCAGTGAAAAATAGAAAGTGAAAATCACAGATTCAGAAATTGTGAGTATTTACAATTCAGAATTGTAAATATATCCAGAACTTGAGGACATTTCAGTGTAGATGAGAATTGCCTGGGCCAGGCTGCCTTTGTGGTGGGGAGTAGCTGTCAATTTCTCTGGTTTGTTTTCTTTAACTGCTCACTGATTTTACACTTGAAATGTGACCTTGGGCATCAGAATCATTCATTGTTCCATAACATAGACCTTCCAAAAATTACCAAAGTATATGAAATGAAAATCCAATCAGATAACATGAGAAGTATTTTAAAAGATTTATAATATCTGATCAGGATTATCAGCTGGAATAATACAGCCACTCCTGGTACCTGTTTTTATGCATCTTCTAGAGCTGTCCTAACCAACTCTAGGTGAGTAATTTATTTCTTGAGCACACCTTGCCTCTAAAGTCTTTAGGAAGGAGCTGGGATTCTAGAATCATAGACCCTCTGGTTCCTTTTTGTGTCTTGAATAAAACTCAGATTCACTTAGGTAAATGTGTTTAAAGTCAGTGAGTTTGTATGGATTCAACAAGGGGCTTCCTCAAAATAGCACTCAACTCCTCACAAATTCCCACCTAATGAGAATATGTGTTCTCAAATACAAACTCTAACCCTAAGAGTATCTTTTAACCCAGCAAGAAAGGCATCAGAATAAACAAGAACAAAGCCAGTGCATTGAATTAACTGACGCAAGAGGATGTGAGACCAGAAGGAGGCAAAGCCTGCAGCCCTGGGGTGTAAGGACTTGGAGGGGAAGCAGTGAAGGCCTTGGGGACTGAGGGTAGGCGTGGCTTGATTGCACTGCATGCGTCTCTCAAACTGCATAAAAATAAGATGTCCTTAGCAGCACCATATTCTGGAAGAAGAATGGATTGTAATCTGGAAACAAAATTCTAGAGACAACTTTAAATTTCAGAGTTATCCAAATAACCTTCTCTGTATACCCCATACCTTTCAGTCCTTGTTTTCATTTAAAATGGACCTGAAACTGGACAGAGTTTTGTGACGCAGCCTGCTTTGACTAAGGTTTCCCGAGGTTATCCTCCATTCCTGTTCAGTGACTCCCAAGCTAGGAGTTTCTCGTTCCGAAGGATTTCTACATGTCTCCTGCTCAGCAGTAAGTTGGCTGGCTAAAAGCCATGGACATTAGCATGTTTTGTGACATAGGATTGTTACTGGGCTCCATCATCAACAATAAGGCCATAGATTACTTTCATAAGGCTGCAATAACTGAAATATGGAGGAATGGGATAACTTTAACCACTTAAACTCCATGTGATTCAGTGGGCAGTTTACTGCAGAGGAGAATCCCCCAAGGAGAGGACACACAGAAAAGGTAAAAACACAGACCTGGATTCACTGCAATATTCCCGGAGCTGAAGTGTCCAGTGTTAATAACTAAACTTAAATTACCCACTTACATGTATTTAGACTTGTAGCAAAAAAAAATTTGCTGTTTTCTAAAGGACTAGTGAATGTAATATCAAAATCCATGAAAACTTCCTTCCCACACCCCGAAGCGGTGAGGGATGGACTATGCATTCTTCCTGCCTGGCTCCAGATGAGAGTGTGCACCGCCAGCTGCAGCAGAGACATCACTGAGATCTGCTGTGATGGTGCTGAGCGCCCCCTGATGGTGGCAGTGGTGGTGAGCATGGTTGGTGGTTGATGGTGGCCATGGTGGGCTATTTTTATTGGTGGTGCAAGCTCTGGTGAAGGTGGTAATGGGGTGAGCTCAGCTTTACTCCTGGAATTGTCTGTCTGTGTCTATTAGATTCGTTATGGTTGGAAATCATCATATGTCCTTTGGAATATCTAAAACAAAGGCAGATCCAGACAAAAGCTGAGAGGGGTGAATGTTTCAAGTAGTTTATGTAAAAAGGGAAGAGGAATCAAGAAAACGTGATCTCATGACTATACCTCTTGGAAATGCACACAAAGTTGGATAAGCAGCTTTTCTGAGATGCGGCTTAGCTGTGCAGGCAGGAGAGAGTCTTGGTATGTAGGAATCTCTTGTGCCTACCCATGCTGCTTGGGATGAAATCCTTAGAACTTTGCATCACCTGCTAGGTCCTCGGCAACCTGCGGTGGTCCCACCTCAGACTCATCCCTGTCCCCTGCCTTTCTTCTCACTCTGCTGTACCCTCTGTTCCATGACCCCCCTCAGGGGCTTCTCTGGCCAGTCTTTCTGCTTACAAGTTGCTTACAATTCTTGCTTACAAGACTTTGCTTACAAGTTGTCACAATACAACTTTTGGTCTTTGTTTTGCCAATCTCCTTTGCAGAGTCCTGCATATTCTCACTAACATCTCCCTTATCTTAGGCACTTGTTATTCTCATTTAGAGTTAGAAGAGTGAGTTTTTCTTCTCAGTGAACCTGAGCCTGTGTTGTCTATAAGTACAGGCATTTTACAACTTTAATAAAAAATAAATAAATACAAGACTCATTAACACCACTGGGTGTAGCATGTCTACACAGTGTGCATTTAGCAGATAGGAGCAAATGAAATTGGCATTTGCCTGATAGGTGTTTTTTGTGAGTGGCAGTTGGTTGGATCTCTACAGTGTAATGTGAAAAGTGAAAACTGTCACCAGAAGTAACAGCTGTGCAGGGACAGGGAGAAAGGCTCTATCAGCCCCCACATCCAGTGAAGGCTGCATTCATAAAACCCACTTGCACCCAGCAGCAGTTAAGTTTGATAGTTCTGCACTTACAGCAGAACTATGAAAAACATATCAAGTAATTTCCCATGGAAAACAACTTTGTTTCTGATCCTGAAATTCTCCCTCAACTCCCTTCTCTTCTGTTAAAACCACGATGTTACTTCAGTTTTGTAATTTTTAAATTGTGTTGTAAGTCCAAGATTTGTATTGCGAATTTTCTGGTGCTCTTTAAAATCATGTCAGTGAATTATCCTTTTGTCCCATTTGCTCTCTTTCTCTTTCCTGTGATATCCACATATATTTGTATTTATTACTTTAATAACCATTTAAGAGCAAACAGCATACCATTTTACCCTTATACATATGTGTGTAGTAAATAACATAACTGTAGCACAAGGATCAAAATCAGAAAGTTTAGCTTTGTCAAAATTATCTTGTTCGTAACTACTCATATTCACATCCTTAAGTGTCTTTAACAATGGTATTTATATACATTCTTTCTTAATCTAGGTTCCAGCGTAAACTGGCTTGTTTCTAGTTGCCTTTAAACTCCTTGGACTTTCTGACATTCTTAACTTTGTTGTATTTGAATAGTGTACTGCCATTATTTGTTTCCACATTTTTTTTTAAAAACAAGGTTTTTCTCTGTCGTTCAGGCTGGTCTTAAACTCACTGGTATCTCAGGCTGACCTTGCAATGACCCTCCCGTCTCTTCCCTCCACACTGCGGGAATTGCAGGTATGTGCACCCCTCACCTGGCTTTTGTTGAATTTTTTATGTCTGATAATTCCTTGTGACCTGTTTCAGTATTTTGACATATGTTACTATAAACAACACCTAGTAAACAGAGAAAAATATCTTTGCAATGTTACAGGTAAAATTTACATGCAATGAAATAGACACCTTGCTTATGCAATAAAATGCATTTTGATGAATACATGAATCTGTTTAACCTATGCTTCAGTTAGGATGTGGGACATTTCTCTAAAAGATCCTTGGTGTTTTCCTAGTGAATCGCCAGTTGATCTATCTACTAGATTATCTTTTTCTGTTCAAAATTTTTATATGAATCATTTTTTTAAATCAGGATCCTTTTGTTAAGTTCATGTAACCTCCAAGAGATTATAGTGGCAGCTGCTTATGTTAGAGGTCTGGTTTGACAAACAGCAAAAGCCTCCAACACCAAAATACAAGCAATAAAACACACTTATTAACTTGTCAATTAACACACACATGATTACACACAGGAAAGAGGAAGTATGAAAAGAAAGCTACATCACCAGACCAGCAGAGTTTGAAAACCTGAAATGCCAGTTTCAATGCTGAGGAGTCCCGTTACCCGGCCCTGGGGTTCTCGCTGGGAAGGAGGGGTCCCACAAAGCATCCTCTTGGTGGATGAGACTCCAAAGCCCCCAGCCAGTGAGGACCTTAAATAATAGCTGGAACCAAACTGGCCTTGTCCAAACTGTGCGCATGACAAAGAGCAAGGAATTTGGGACCCCAAAGAACTGGCCGCGTGCCCAAGGGGACAAACATCTGTGTTTCCAGATAGGCACGTGAAAGATGGTCCTTTAGAGTGGGCCAGGCTCACCAGAGTTCCTGCTCACGTCAAGATGCCCTGCCAAACATTCCACCACCCAGTCTTGAGACAATCATAGCCCTGCTGTAAACAAGAAAGAATAGTCTGTATTTAATTTTAATCCTTTGGTATAATGTCTGTGAAATTCACTTATGTTGTGCATATATCAAAGATGTGTTTCTTTCTGCTTGTTGGGCAGTATTCTATGTGTGCACCTTCTAGCTTGTTTATTCATTATTTTATGATGATACTGGTAATGGAGTTATGTACCATTTTTGTATTCATCAATATTGAAACAAACTAGCAAAACCAGTAGAAGATGTATAGAGGAATTTTTTATAGGGGACTGGCTTGAAAAATTGTGGTGGCTGGTTAATTAGTCCACACAACTGTGATTTATTCATCAAATCGTAGAACTTTAAGTCCATAGTGCAAGGATTCAGAATGTATCACCATTCTGCCGGTACCCACAGGCATTAGCTGGAATCTGGGTGCAGCAACTGAAAACAATGTCCATCTCTCTTACCTAACATTTGTGGTGAACAGGGTATTGTACAAAATCCGGAGACCGTCACTGCAATGCACACACATGCACGCACGCATATGACCCAGGAGCAGAAGCTGAATCTAGAGAAATTGCACCCTGTGAACATACAGAAAAGTGAGTTCTGAGAAACACAGCTCAGTCTGACCAACTTGGCACCCAAAGGCATGGGGACAATTCCTTGTCACTCGCACCCACAGAATTCACTTCCAATAGTTCTTACTCTCTAAATAGACACTATCAAGACATGCTTTTTACTAATTTGTCTCCTACCTCCAATGAGAAAAGCTCTCTGTTTTCCTACAAGAATTTAAGAGCTGTTGTTTGCAGGTAAGTTCTTCTCCCAGTTGATTCATACTCCTCCTTTGATGCTCTGCATCTTAACTACTGAGCTGTGAGTTCATCTATTATTAATGTATTTGTGGAAGGATGTGAGAGAGGAATGGAAACAAAGGCGTTTGACTTGATTTATATACACACAAGCATATGTATTGAAAACTAAAACATAGTCATAACATACGGTTCTTTTTTAACAAGTTACATAGTCATTTATGATATTTATAACTATAATCTTTGCACTTTATGGAGGAGGTGTGGGTTGCAGGAATCCCCACTAGTACTGAAATTTTAATATGAAACTTATATATAAAATGAGATGGTATTTTCTTACAACCTGTAAACATCCTGCTATATTCCTTCAGACATCTCTGGATGACTTACAATACCTAATACAATGTGAGTGCTATGTAAATAGTTGTTCTCTTTGTGATTTAGAGAAAATGACAAGAAAAAAATCTATACATGTTCAATACAGAAAACACGACCACCATACGTCTACCTATGTAACAGGTCAGCAATAACAAAACTTTCCTTATAAACTGAAACTTTTCTTCAACTATAGTTTATTCACATTAATTTATTTCAAAATATTCTACAATAAAACTGTTTAAAACTCTCTCTACATTCTATACAAGTGTTTATGTTTTACTTAATTCCAATGTTTTATAAATTAAGAAAGCAGCTTTAGGAGCTGGGGATTTAGCTCAGCGGCATAAGTACCTGCCTTGCAAGCACGCGGTCGTGAGTTCGATCCCCAGTACCAATTAAAAAAAAAAGGAAGAAAGAAAACATCATTAATAGTTTATATTGGTACATAACATCATGAACATAAAAATCTTTTTTTTCTATTTTGCTCTTTGCTTCCTTTACTGATACTTCTTTTCTTTCCACATTTTTTATCTCATTTCTTCATTTAGGATGACTTGATTGGTAGGATACATTAACTTTATTCACTTGGTAAATATATTAATGCAAAACAAACAGAACTAGAAACTTCCTAAGTCACCTTTTTTAGAAATATTAAAGAGAAAATGTAAGATATCCATAGACAAGCACTGGTGACCTGTCATCTCTGCGTGTGCGTATTCAGAGAGTTGTGCGTAGTTGGGAGGCTGTGTCATTAGGGAGATCTGTTTGACTGTTACAGGGATAACAAAATCTGTTTGACTGTTACAGGGATAACAAAAATTACAGAGGCAAATTTTCACTTTCAGAAACAAATACTGATGGCGAATGGTGCAAGCTGCATCTCCAAGATGTTTGACAACTGCAAGATTTCCATTTCTAGGGGCTTTATAGATTTAGGCCATTCCTATCTTTTTACTTTTGTGTCTTAGCATGAAACTAGTATTTTTGATACTACCAGTTTCTGGCCATTAAATCAGTGATCCAGGCAGAGGCGAGGAGGACAGGCCCTCCTTCCTGTCAGTCACCTCCAATGTTGTTATTTTGTTGTACTAAAATTTTCCGCTCATAGTTCATTACCTAGAACTTAGTTTCAGGGGACACTGGAATTCCTGCTGCCTTTGTCTGGACCCACTGCTGCCCCACACAGATTCAGATTCTCATTGCCAGGACGAACAAGCAGGGTCGTTTTGGGTATCTAATGGACACTTCATGTGGAAGCTTGTGTGGAGATGGTACCCCCAAGTCTACGGACACCACCTGTGCTGGGATGACCTTTTCCGTAGGGGTCCATCCAAACTTAGGACGCTCCCATTCTTCTCCCAGGAAATTATGTGATCCTGGTGTCTCTCTGTGCTTCGGGACTTGTTCCGAGGTCTTTGCGCAGAGTCGTGTGTGCGCTTGTGTGTGCCCCAGTCTTCCCAGCATCCTGGAAAACCAAGGCCGTCTGGGTCTTCTCCTTTCCCAAGCCATCTCCTCTGGGAAAACTCCCCTCTCTTTCATCATGTTTTTTATTCCCATGAATGAAACCAGATTTAGTGCCCAAATTAACCAATGCTAAAATCATATTAAGGGGTACTTTAATATCTGAAATAATATATCGGGGCATGCTGAGGTATAACTATAATGGTGGTGAAATCCTGAGCAGTGATCCGGAGAAAAGCTGCACCGAGTGATAAAGAGCTGCGCGTGGAGCTGTGATTTGAACGGGCAGCACATCATTCCTCAGGGCTCCGCTGACTCTGGCCGCCCAAGGCCGCGCCGGACTGCGCAGCGCCCACGTGTGGTGAGTCCACTGCATTGTGCTCTGGCTGTTCGCGCCTGGAGGACGTCTCTGGAGTTCAAACACAGAACACAGAAGTCCCACGAATCAGCAGTAGGATACTGGAAATTTTTTTTTTTCTGTTTTAATCCTTCCATCCACTTTCATCTTTAACAAAAACTTCTATGCTTTACTTTCCAGAAAGAATAGCCACTTACAGTTGAGAACTTCATAAATACTTTTACTTTCTGAGTTTGAAGCAAGTAAAGCCTTATTGCCCTACAAAAACAAATTGCAGGGGAGTGTGAGGATGTCAGCTGGTAGCCGTGAGGAAGAGAAGCAGAAGTTCGCGTGATTTAGGACACGCACCTAGAGCTTTTAACAACTGTTATTTTTTACTTTGAAGTTTTTATTTACATAATGGTGGATTTGCATGTATTTGTGAGAAATAATATAGAGATATTCTGTGAGCACTCTGTAAGTTTCTCCTGATGGTAAAGTCTTGTAAATTATAGTATAATATCACAACCAAGTTACTAACATTAATTCACTGATCTTACTCATATTTCCTCAGATTACTGGTGTGTGAGCATAGGTATTTAGTGTTATACAATTTTAGCACATGTGTTGGTTTGAATCTCTGTATTGTAAAGTGGAGAGTGCTCTCATTTGAATATATAAACTCGGAAATCCTTAGAGAATGGTGTAAGTAATACAGACCATATTTTCTGTGAATTTCTTAATGGACAGAAATAATTGATGGCATAACTTCAGGAAGGAGGGCATAGCAAGGTAGAAGGAAGTATGACACACGTGTGATCTGTATGGCATCTTCCCAGCAGCCTTGGGGCGAGGGAGACTTCAGTAACTGCGTCACTGGGAACTGCAGCGTTAGAGATGGTCTGCTTGTTTATGAACCCGAGGCACATGTCTGAGTGACTGAAAAATTATTTCAAAGTTTTAGTGATCCAAAATTTTTATTTATGAAGTGAGAGAGGCAATTTTAAATCTATCTTTTAGCTATCTTCTTGAAAGATACCGTCTATTGTAAGAGCATTGCTTGGAGCACTCTTTAGATGTTTTTCTTATAATTTAGATGTTACACTGCACGGAAAGAGTTTTCAGAATGAGCAGCAGAGTTGCTGGACTGAAATCCCCTATGTTTTTGGCTAGTTTGCTGAAGATCTAGCGATGACTTTGACCAAAAGTCTATCTGTTTCAGTTTTCTTGTCTATAAAACTGAAAGCAAGGAGGGTGTCTATTTCATAGGGTTTTTGCAAAAACTAGTGATTTAGTACCTATGAACTGTACCAAACCACACAGAATAGTAGTAATGAGTGGTATTTACCCTGCTGTTGTTAACATTGTTATATTACATTTAGTGTTTTGCTCTGGGAACTGGGACCATGCCTGTAAACAAGGCAGAACAAGGAGGTTAGCAGGGCCTCTGGAATCCAGAGGTCAAGTCCTGGGGAGTTGGCATTGTTCCTGTGACTGTCCACGTGGGACTTCTCTTACTGTCCGGTCTCCCTCTCAGCTTCTCCAGGCTGTCTGTATTCCCCAACGCGTGACCCTTCCTCTGTCTTCTGAAAACATCAGTAGGATCTCTGTTTTCATGATCAAATCACCTTGCCGTCGCTGTGATTCTTCTTGTTTCCCATGTGAGGATCGAGTTTCAGTCTCACTACCCAAAAAGGCATAATGACAACCAGAAAGTCTTTTTTATTTTTGTCATACAAGTAGTATTTGCATTTTATTCAGCGCCGCATAATTCTTTCCAACTTTTTTGTTATGATTTTACTGAATTGATTGTATTTTTTTGTTCTTTTTATGTTTCAAAGACTTTTCTTTTGATTACCTATTATTGCTACCTTCTCCTTTTATTTGCTTTTTGTTTGCAGTACTCTTCCTGGGTCTCACGCTGAGCAGTCAGTGGCACCCAGGAACCTCTCTGCTGGACAGAGGTGACGCTAAGCACCTCTGTTTTATCAAGATGATTTCCATGATGCTTTCTCCCCTTGGGCCCTCTGCTGATCCTTAGCTCTTCCACCGCTGGCTCTGAGCAAACCTTCCAGCCTTCGGGGCAGACGAGACAGAGATCTTGGAAGTCTTCTACCTGCCTGTGGTGCCTGCTCCTTCTCTCCTGCTCCTTCTCTCTCTGAAGGATAGATGGTGACCAGGGACAGATTCTCTTCCTTCAGTGCACACTCACTCCACAGTCCTCCACCCTGAATGCTGGCTCTGTGACTTGTCCCCATGCCACACTTAGTGGCTTGCACACAGATATGCATGCCGACATATTCTTCAAGGACTG
The DNA here is from genome assembly GCA_004027295.1 of Dolichotis patagonum. NCBI lineage: Eukaryota > Metazoa > Chordata > Mammalia > Rodentia > Caviidae > Dolichotis > Dolichotis patagonum. The sequence continues at coordinate 9,671 of PVJX010036214.1, forward strand.
GTGACATCCTGAGGGCAACCCAGCAGTGCAAATGCTACCCATTGTTCTCTGTGCTTGAACTTTCTTCAAGCAAGAAGGAAGTCAGGTTCTCGTGGTCACTACCCTGGTATCAAACCATACAGACTTTCCTACTTCTCCTTACAATTGTTCTCTGACAAACTATAGGTTGAGATCACAAAAGAAAAAGCATGGACGTGACAGCGACCACTCAAAATATGTTGCTCTTTTCCCTCTGGTTTTTATTTTTTCTGATGGTGGCTAATGAGGAGAAGCAGGAGAATGAGTAGGAGGAGGAAGGGGAGGAGGAAGAGGAGGAGGAAGAGCAGGAGGAGGAGTCCTGACAGTCTTCTCTGCAGAACTGGAAGTCCTGTTTGAGAGAGATCAAGAGGTTTTGTTCAACTGTAACTGTGCACATCTCTGTAATTAAAACCACACCTTAATTTGGGGCTCTGTGAATTCTCAAATTATTAAATTTTATCAGTGTAAAATACGGATATGATTGTAATTCTTTTTTAAAAAAACAATAATTGAAAGCAAATGCTACACAGACTTTTTTCATTTTCTCTGATGGTTTTCAGGACATCTTTAAATAATATGCCTATGTAAACCTTGGTTAATGTTTTTAGATAGTGTATAGATTTTATTCTTGGAGTCTCTATGGTTACCACTATTATTTTGGTTCCTCTACATATTGTTATTTAACTGAGGGGTTTTTTCCCTCAAAGTTTCACACTTTTCCTCTGCCACGTGACATGACAGAGCACAGAAGTGGTTGAGATGTATTTCCCCAACCAAACAGGACTGGCCTCGCCCATGAGACTCACTTTATACCATAAGATATTGTCAGACGAGATGCTGGTAAAGAGCTGGAAGTGCTCCTGTTATTAGTCTCGTCCTCTTCTGCCTCTGTCACTAGTGTAAGAATTTTCTGGGGAGCTGTTGCCTTTTCCCTAGACTTCAGGGAAGAATCCCCTTAAGTGGAGCCACCAGGCTGAGCAGCCTACACGGTGCCCACCACAGCTCCAGTGCAGGTTGTCAGGGGAGCTATGAGCCGGCGGTGTGTAGCTCTCTGAGCTTTGGGGAGGGTGTTACTCAGAATTACCAAAGCGGAAAATAACAAAGAGCTTCACAATTTTAGAATTATATGTAATACATATTTTATATATGCTGTGTCTCATCTGTTGCTTTGTGGATCACGAACTGTGTCCCTTACTCGTGTCTTTCTGCAATTTGTGGGAGTTATAATCCCTGACTGCTTTACTTCTTTCTTTGTATCTTTTTATTGTCAGGGCTGACAGAATGAACGTCTGGTTCTAAGAACATGATTAAATCTACTGTGCTTTATTGGCTGATGGTAAGCTAAAAATCAATCAATTGTGAAAGTTTTTGTAACTCCAATTATTATAGTCCTGGTTATATGTGATGAGTATACTTACTTTTAATGCAACTTTAATGCTTGTGTTTTTGTAAATCTCTTTGAGGTTGCTCAATAGAGAATTATATCTATTTTAAAAACTTAGTTATGGAATATTGTTTTGCATTTCCCTCTAACATGTTTAATGCTTAAACTTGAAATCTCAGCTTCATGTAGGATTAAGTTTTTAATGCATACTTTTACTTTCTTTTTGGTGACTCCATTTCAAGTAAGACATAATTTACCCACTGATTCTGAAAAACTACAGTTAACATACACACTTGAACCTTTTGGTTCCTCTGTTACTCTTTCTGTGCTAGGAAAGTGATGTGGAAAAATATCCAACAGATGTTTAAAAAGCCTCACTATGTTTATTCAATGTTTTAGTTACTTTTTACTCATTGTTGAGACAAAATACCTGATGCCCAAAGTTAGGGAAGGAAAGGTTTATTTCTTACGGTTCTTGGAGGTTTCATTCCTTACTCAGCTGGCTCTAAGGGCTGCAAGGCATCCCGTCATGGCAGCTGCCACAAGGCACCACAAGGCAGGAAGCGGCAAGAGAGAAAGACACACCTTCTTCCCGCCACACATCGTATCCTGGCTCCACCCCTAGGCAGGTGTAGCACTCATACCACCAATCCGAGTGCTAGACAATGAACCAATCACAAATGCTAGATTTGACTGAGTTTATAATGAGGCTTGAGGGCCACTGACATAAACCGTGACACTCATGAATTAATTTCAAATATATTACTGAAGAATAAAAATAAATCAGGTGGTCTTAAAATTTTGTGAAAAAGTTAAACTTTTTCAGAGAAAACCTAATGTCTCTACTATTTTCTTCCCTGAGGCAGATTTTATGAACTTGGTAGAATGTAAGGCTTTCCTTTGCCCATTTCTATACCTTTGTGGTTATATTTGTGTCTATGAATTTCATAGCCTTATTATGATGATGATTTGAAATATTTTGTCCATTTCTACTTCTAAATGTTTGCAGTGTACACAAAAGAGAAGAAGGGGGGGACAGAGAGATTAACTCTAAACCAGAAATATCTGCTACTTTTTCTCACAGCTGGCTTACTTTATGACCATTAGAGTCAAATTCTCATGGTGTAGACTCCAACACTTGCACTTGGAACCAGGTATTTCTGGCACATAGTGAAATTAAGATTATCTACTCTAAACCAATGGGAATAAATAGCATTTTTGTAGAGTCATGTAAGATTTTCAGTGACTGGAATAAACAAATGCAGTCCTCATCATGCTGTGGGGACTTGTATGTGGGACTCATTGAAAAGTTAGACTCATATACAGAACAACCTAACAACTCTAAGAGGCCAGGTTTGGATAAGGTGAAGAGAAGCAAAATTCCTAGGCTGGGAGAGGAACCGAAGACAGGAGCAATAGAAAGGAGAGGGAGTGTGAATGAAAAGAGCAGCTAGAAAGAGAGAAGATGCGTTTGGACCCAGCTAACCTGTTCAGCATGCTGTGCTCACACATTTTCTCATTTTCTGCCCCATTTTCAGGTCTCCAAAGCTTTTGAGAACCTGAGTTGTTCTGTAGCTGTCTGCATTTTCCAGAGGTTTTGATTAGAATCCAGCTGGTGTTACATAAACAGCAGTGACCCAGTTGGAGCAGTGATCTGTGGCTTACGCCAAAGTGGACGCTGTACATTTAGAAGATGCTATTTCTCCCTACAGCATCAACAACAGGCTTATTGATCTGAACCTAGAGAAGCTGACAAGTATTCAAGGCTGTAGCTGACTCTGAACATGTCCCAGGCTATGTTCTGAGTCCTGGGTAATGAATCCTTTCTCTCTGAGGACGGTATCTAGAAGGCGGTGAACTGGGGCAAATGAAATTTCTAGTTTCAGTCTTTTGAGGAATCTTCATATTTATTTCCATAGTGGTTGTACAAGTTCACAGCCCCATCAACAGCATAGAATATTACAGTGATCCACACATACTCATGTGTTTAACAGCACAGTTCATAGTAGCTAAATGTTGGAAGAGGCCTATTTGCTCATAAAAAAATGAATGAATAAAGAAAATGTGCTGTTTACACAGAATGGAGTACTATTCTGGCATAGAGGAGGATAAGTTTGAGTCATCCACAGGAAAATGAAGGCACCTTGAGACCATCACGTTAAATGAAATAAGTCAGACACAAGGCTCAAATATCCCGCTATTTCTGTTATATGAGAAACCTGGAGCAAAAATAAAAAGCAACATAAAATGTAGACAGACAATAGGAACTAGGGAGACAGCTCTTTCTCAAATGGGAAAGAGACCAAAAGATAGAGAGAGGAGGAAGGGGGAAGGTAGAGGATGAAAAGAGGGGCTGGGATGTGTTGTTTACATGCACCAACTTTACACAGGGGCTGTAGACAATATGTACTACAAACATGTATGAAGAATCTAAAATAAAATTTGAAAGAGAATCCTTTCTGCCCTTTGAAGAGGCTTGTAACCTGGACTGAGTAACAGGGGGAAAAAAAGGGAAAAAAACCCATGAATTTATGGGGAGTGCATGAATAAGTTGAACTCTCTCGAAGAAACCAAATATTGTGTCAATAGATACTACAGAAGAGATTTAAGATAAGGTAAGCCCATCTCTTAAGCAAATAGCAATAACATATACGAGATGATTGCAAAAATGTAAATATGAAAAAAGAAAAAGCAAAACATTGATTTTTCTTCTTTCAGTAATAATATTACAGTGAAAATAACACAACTGCCAAATCTCCAAATGGCAGTTTAGCAGGTTCAGGGAAAGAGAAGACCGCAGGGAAAAGGATTCCGAAGCAGATTTGAGAAGGTGATCATCAAGTGTTGTCTTTCCCAGCTGGCATTTGGGATGACGCTGAAACAGAATTGTGAGCAAATGACAAGCTCATCCTTGGGGTTGGGGTCAGAGTTTCTGTGAACCTGGAATAAGCCCTGGAACTAATGATGGAAACTGGAGAAGGAGAAAAACAGCTGGGTCCGGTTTCTGTAAAGCCCCTCTCCACGGCTACGTGAGTGGACTAACTCGCAGGGTAAAGATAGCCATTCATTCTGTCTGAGTGTGTGAGGGTCCCCAGCAGCACGACAGGGTACAGTTAATTCTCCCTTGGGACGGCTCACTCATGCCCGGAAGTGAGGAGGGTGTGAAGCAGAGCAGCGCGAAGGCCAGATGCTGCCCCGTGGTGTATGTGAGTGCCCGGCAAGGATGTGCACACACGACCTCCTATACCCCTAGTGTGCCCGCAGTGATCATTGGTAATGGACATACTAATGCTTGAAAGTGATGGAAGAAGCAAGTTTTGGAAGATTCGGCTGAAAATCCTGGATGAGGGCAGAACCCCAGCGTCAGTGGTGATGGCATGTGGGAGTGGCTGTAGGTGTCAAAAAGCCACTGACTAAAATTAACTCCAAGTTGGTGCTCTAGTGATGCAAAGTGAATCGGGGAGCTTATGTTGGGTGGACCGGAAGTGAGCAGGCTGTCCGAGGAAGTGTCAGGGTTGGGCTGTGCTGTGTGAAGTTTTTTTTTTTTTTTCTGTGTCATTTTGCACTACATCATACCATACTGAATTGGTTTGTATATTGTTTTCATTCTGATTTATTTCTTAAGTTTTAAAATTAATTACTCTTATGGGAAAAAAGTAAAAATTATTTTGTGACCTTTGACTACTGAGAATTAATCTCAGCTATTCCTTTGTAAATCCACATATGTGGTGAGGGCTTGCAGGGATTCAGAAAAATGTAGCAAAATTTCCAGTGTGCATCGTGGGGTCCCCAGCTTGGCACCCCCACTGCGCCGGTACTCAGTGGACATGGAGTCCTCATGAAACTTGCCAGTAACCAACGAGTCATCACACTGACCATGAAAAAATTTACTTTGATTTTTCTGCTGAGGACTAGTTCATTTAACTGACAATGAATGAGTGATGAAAGTCTGAAAATTTAATAAGAAATTTTATTAAGTATGTCATTGTTTTGATTTTCATTGTTATTATGAAATATTAAAAATTTCTATTCTACCTTTGGATGGTCCATATGCTTCCTTGATAAATTGCAATAAAAATACAACGTATAAAGTTTGCAGTACCCTGTAAGTTTCATCTTTAATTTAATTAAGCCTCTCTGACTTGCTAACTCCTATAATCCCATTAACAGTGATCATGTTAATATATGTTTCTTCCTTAGACATTCGATGAATTCTGCTGCATTTCTGGTGTATGTTCTCATTCCATCCAGGAGTTCCTTAAGTGTCCCTTTTCATTCTATTTATGTTTTAAATACTCTGTTATTGTTTCTGTGATCAAGAAAAAATTAAATTGTTGCTATTAGTAAGGGATATTGTACAGATAAAATGGAAGAGTGTGGTTTGAATTGACTACGAAACATGCAACCATCCTAGACCTCTGGTGCTGACCTCTGCTTGCTCATAATTAGAGCCGAGATGGCACAGAGTTGCATTTTCCTGCAGTGGGAAAGTTAAAAAATCTCTACAGTCCAAAAAACCTGAGCTCACCTGGTGCAGAAGTCTGACATGCTTTTCTCTGGTATGGATTTGTTAGTATATTTTCTATTTAAACTATGTAATTATTTTTGATATGCTTTTCTACTTTTTCAGTTTCAAATTGCTCTGTGTGTGTGTAAGAACATGGAAACCTTTGTTTGAGCTTAGAGAATATATTTTTACACTTATTTATAAATTGTCTTTATATATGGAAAATGCATACATTTCACTGAGATAAGTTGCTTGTACTAAATATTGTTTTTGCTTTCTTTAATCTGAACCAAAAATCCAAACGTTTATCAAATGTCAAGGAAAAATCAAAATCTTATGAAATGTCCAGAAAACTAGTTTACCTAAAGAGAATTTCTTGTGCTTGGATTCTAGTACCACAGCAAGATTTATGGTAAGTTGAATTTGTTCTATAAGAGAAAGAAAAGAACGCTTCACCCATGAGTGTGATCTCAAGCAGAGCCACATAGATGAACATAGTGTTGTCTCCCTAGGATAAAAAACTGAAGGAGTTCGTGGGATCCAAAATGCACAACAGATACTGTGCAAGTGAAAGGGGAGGAACTGTCTAAAAAGGGAAGGTGGTAGCCATTGTTAATTTCCTATTATTTTGTTTTGAAGCCTTGTGTGATTTCCATTGTTCTGTTTTGTTCGGTTTTACTCTGTTTCATTTTGTTTAATTTGATTATATCTCATGGTATAGGCAGGTATTTCAAAGATAATAAGATATATCATGGTAGCCACCATTGATTTCCTACTGTCTTTTTTCAAAGTCTTGTATTGCTTTCATTGTTTTGTTTCAATTGATTTTATTAGGTCTGATGATATGGGCAGCTACTTTGAAGATAGCAAGAGGCTTTATGGTAGCCATTGTTGATTTCTGTTATCTTGTTTTGAAGTCCTGTATCACATTCATTGTTTTGTTTTAATGAGCTCTATTCTGTTTTACTTTGTTTGGTTTTATTCTCTTCAAAATAATAACAGAAGTAGCTTTGAGGACTTCTGGTTGGCCTAAGAGGTTAGCAAGTGGATAGAAAAGTCATTGATTTGATTCAGTGCATGTTGCCTATTTCTCAGACATCTGCCATGTGGCCGGCAAGTGAAGGAATCCAGGCATCTTAGTCCACTAGCGATTCATTATCTACCATGTGCTGCAGTGCCTGTGATCCCTTTGTGCCCAGATATCAGATTCAAATGAACCCTGAGAACCCTTTCCCCCAAGTTGGTTTCGAAGGGGTGGATGTCTCCTCCTAATGCCTCCCTTATCCAGGTGAGGACAAGCCACACCCCTACCTCATGGGACTTAGCCTGGTACCACTCTGGGGTAGGGGGTAACGGTATGAGGTGACAAAGTGTCACCATTTATGTGTCAGCTCCCTGCCCTGCTGGAGATCAGATGAAGAAGGCTTTTCTGAAATAAATCTGTTTTTATTCACATGGATTAGTCAGTCCAAGCACATCTGGGTCTGTTTTCGATTCTCAGTTCTTTCAATCAAATGTGTCTTCTGCAGGCAGGAAATTGCATTCTAGTCACTCTAGATAGGCAGGTCAGCAGTGCTCCCCAAAATATTGCTCACATGTCAAATTGATGCTGCTTCCCTTTTATCAGGAGGGTATGAAAAGATTCACTACACACAGAAAGATGCTTTCACGTGGTGAGCAGGATGGGTATGAAGTTGCTTGCCTAGGAAAGAAGCAGCCTGGGGCCTTGAGATTTATTGTGAGTGTGAAATGGGCCTGGATACCCCAGGTCTGTCCAGTGTGGTCCTACTGGTGACACGGGGGAGGTGGGATGGGCTTCCTCACTGTTTTGTCGAGATGCAGGGGAAGAGGATGAAAGGGGCTGCTCTTGGGACCTGTGAGCAGTCAAACCCTCCCAAGAAGAGTCAGACTCTTTAGCACTATTTGTTGATGGGTGTTAAAAGGCGTCAAGTCTAAATCTATCCCATTTTTCTTCCTAAAACAGATTTTATTATAATCATTTTGCAAAGGGAATGATCTGGCCGTGTTCATTCATTCCAAAACCCCACAGAAAACAGCTTAGGAGCTGTGAAGGAATGATGTTGCCTATGAAAAATGAACTTGACTTTAGGTAC
>PVJX010036215.1:0-17735 GCA_004027295.1 Dolichotis patagonum
GAATATGGATTTTGGATATTAACAAACTAACTCTGAAATATCTGCTTTGTCCTTGGTATTTAGAAGTTTATTTAAATTCTCCAAGGCTTACTTTTCTTTGTCAATAAAATACATTTCATAATACCTTTCTCAGAATTTGTTGAGGTGATTCAATGAGATAATCCATTTATAGCCATCTGTGTCATGCTTAGTACATAGTAAGTATTCAGAAAACTTGCTGTTAAAGATTTATCTAGATATCTCCTCCAAAGCCTCATTCAGTCATAGGTGAAGCTTTTCTGAGGTGGTTAGATCTAGATTGTGTGATGCTGAGATTAAGGATGTGATACTGGCATTGATTTATGGTGTGCTACTAGGATTAAGAGTACCCTGCTCTAGGTGTGAGTACTAGGGTACTTGTTGCTTGTTGATTTTGTTGCCTTCTGTCTTCCCTGAACTGTTTGTCCCCTGTGATGCCCCTCTGCATGCCACCATGCTTTAGACCCAGCTGACTATGGGCTGAAACCTTGAAAAACTATGAGCTATCATAAACCTTTCCTGTTTTACCTTTGAGTGTTAGGTATTTTGTCTCAGCAATGAGAGAAGTAACTAATACACTTACCTACTATAGGAAGTATTATTCTTTTGGCAGGGGGTGCGGGTATTGGGAATTGAACTCAGGACTTTGTGCTTGCCAGGCAGGCACTGCACTGTTGAGCTATTATATCCCTGGCCCCATAAGTATTATTGTTATCTTGGAAAAAAAAGTACATGGTATCAGAAAAAAGTAGAGATATGGACATTTGAAGTGCTCATATATGGAGGAATAATTAAAAATAACAAAAAGGATAATATATTTAAAATCAAAGATTTATATAAGAAAGGATAGTGCTGAAATAAAGCATATATACTCTAATATATTAAGGAATCCGATGAACTAGGTTGTGATACTAACACCACTTAAAGCCAAAATTTAGTGAATGCAGTGTGTGTACTAAGCCAATGCTAAAGACCTTACTGAATTATCTTTCTTACTTCTCATAGTGTGGGATAGAGTCAAATTAACCACATTTTATCAGTGAGGAACTTCAGGAAGTGTTAGTTACTATCCCAATACATTAGTCAGTAAATGCTGGTGCCAGAAATTGAATCTATGTCTTTGTGTAAATTTAAGGCTATCTAGTGTTACATGGCTGACATGAAGCCTCTTTATCGAATATCCTCACATTATAAAGAATATTTTAGAACAAGATTATCCTAAAAATTCAAAGACCAGAAGGGAAGGCCCTTGGAACTGTGAATCTGTTTGATAGTCCTCTAATTCAGAGTGCCTAGGTAGTATTCTGCTTTCACCCACGGGAAGTATAAAACTGCTAAAATGGCTTCAGTCCAAAGTATTCCCCCTACTTTCTTCAGATTCATAGGAGGAATCTTGAATTGCTAATAATTGTTGTGTTTACAGTGGATAAAGCCATAAGAATTGCCAGAGTTTTTCTATATAAATAATATCAGTTATAAGTTTCTATGCACTCTGAAACTTCACATGGTATCCTGAGCATGGCATAGCTGACTCCCTTATTCAGAAAGCCAAGCAAGGGCAGAATGTATGTAAAATGCAGGCCTGACCAATAATATATATGTTGGTTTCCAAGCTGATGCAAATGTGCTGGAAGTTCATCAGATGGATATTTCCTGATTATTACTGCAGAACCAATCCAGCTATTGAGAAGTCGGTTTCTATTATTTTTCTCCATGTGGCAGAACTTGCCAGGGGCCTGGAATACAATTTAGAGTATAGTCAGATGGGATTTGCACTTTTTCTAGCCCAGAAAATCACTCCTTGGCTATTATTTTTCACTCTATTGTAAATAGCAAGAGGCAGATGAAAAGGTAAAAAATATGTTGGTTAGGAGATACTTATTCTCGCCTACCTAGGGTAATCAAGGAGAGGCATCAGCTCCAGATTTGGTAAGCAATAATTCACATTTGACTTTAATATACCATGATAAACTTTGAGGAATATATCTTTTAAAGCATAAAATGCTTTACCTCTGATTTAAAGTTTGGAGGATTGGTCTTGCACCGTAGGCAGGTTAGATTTAACATCTCTGGAAATTCCAGAGCAATTTTAAACTGCTCTTTTTGATCACTTGCTGCAGTTCCAGCTTTCAAAGAGAATGAGATGTTTTGGGAATGAATTGTGATGGACTTATATGAAAATTTATATGACCAAGAATTGGATTTGTTCCCCTGGAATATTATAGATTATGTTTTATGTTGGAATTACATCAGTGTGCAGAGCAGCAGAAGGCTGGCTTAATGTAGCTAAAAATATACCTTGACTTTCCACTTGGAATAGAACTCTCCCCTCCCCAACCTGTTTCTTCCCTAATGAAAATAATGGCTTCATGACTCATATATGTGATAGACAGTAGGGAATATTTGAGTCTTAAAATAAGAAGAGTTTGAGAGAAGACTAATGGTCCTTTTCTAATTTCTTTCCCATCCATCTCTTGCCTCCTGTTTTCCCTGTCACCATCCTATTTCAAGCCTTCAGCACCTCCTGCCTTATTGCAATTGCTCCTTTTTCAGACTTTAGATCCTCTTGCTTTAATTTGTCCCCTACACTGATGCTCAGCCAGTCTTTTTGCTTCACCACTTTAACCACAGAATCCCATGTCATCCCTCATTGGCTTTTCATCTGCTCTTAAATAAGTTGCAAACTCACTTCACATCATCTTAGTCCAGACACCTACTAGGTCTCAGTTAGAGTTAGGCAGTAGCCTCCTAACTGGTCACTTGACTGCTTACACTCTTGCTTTGATTTAACCTAATGTTTCCCCAAATATTAGGCAAGTACTATTTTTACAGAATAAAATGGTTTTTGGTGCTACATAGATACTTTTGTACTCAAAATTATATCTAATATATTTCTAAGACATTATAAAATTGTAATTAATACATCAAAGATATGAATTTATACGTGTTATTATTCAGAATAAATGAAGATGAGCTGAGATAACTTCACGGACTGTATATATCTTATTAGGGGCCCCTCTGTAATATGAAAACAGAATCTCAATCTCACTTTCTAGCTGTACAAACTAGATTGTCCCACAAACTCAGCTTATGAGCTTAGTGAGTTACTACTGTACCCACATCAGCAATCCTGGCAGTAAGGATGGCAGAGTGGTGACCCAGACACCTTGCTGGCTTCTTGCCTTCCTGCCCATTGCAGGAACCTGTGACTTGCATTGCAGAGCTCTACAGCCATTTGAAATCTTAATGCTGCTTTCTGAAAAGGCTAAATGACAAATGATGAGTCGCTTAGCTACTGAATGTGGCTCAATATTATTAATTTATTTTGTTTTTTTTTTTAAAGTTACGGGAACTTGCTATTAAGTGAGGAACCATAGGCAGAAAGTGCTGAAAGAGGAAACAAAGAGGATGTCAGGGAGAGCTGAACCTAATGAAAGCTTTGCATCCACGAAATAAGTTGTGGCTTTGTAAATTCACTCTAAGTACATTTGAGGAACAATAAACCGTAAAAGAGGTTACCATGACCTTGAATTCTGCACAGCTTTTGAGATAAAAGGTCTAAGTATTCGAATACATTTGGTTGACCATAGTGTTGTTGACTGATTAAAAACCATTCATGCTCCTTGTACCCCCTTGTGGAATGCTGATGAGGGGCTGAACTGTATGCTGGGCACATGCAATGAATTCTCTTCAAGCAGAGTTCAAAGTTTCCCTGCTAAAATGGAACACTAAAAGGTAAGTCTTTGTAACCATAGATGAATGAGGCAAAGTTACTAACATAAGGATTAAATTGCAATACATTGATTTTGCATTTATTACTTATTGGGTACATATCTTAAAAGCATTTTGAAGATGTTTCAAATTCTAATCATTGCATAGGATCACAACTTTTACAGCATTTACTATCAGCAAATGCTTTTTCTTTGACTATGTAGTCATAATTTTCTGATTGCTTTCAAATTGAATACTTGAACTTTACGGTCATTTGATTCTTTTTTTCACAGATATAACTTTTAGGCTAAATAATTATAAGTGTGGACTTTGGACTTAACACTTCTGGCTTCAAACTACGTGCCAATTGCTTACTTGCTATGTGACCATATACAAATTGCTAATTCTGTTTACTCAAGAAAAACAGAGATAATAATAGAATATTTCACAGACCTAGTCAGAGTGTATAATAATATCTACAAGTATGTTAAGTATTTTACGAGATAATTTTTCACAACTATAAAATAAATAAGAATAATGGGAACATGTGAGCCCCTCAGGCTCGCTCCTAACTATATGTGAAGAGGAAATGATAATAGATGTTAGTAGATGGTATTGCAATCCCTGATCAAGAAGTGCCTCAAACTCACCCTCCCACTTGTACCTCTTGACAGAAATATATGGAAAGACAAATAGCTACATAGAAGAAAAATATTCTCTCATAGTTATGCAAAGACCTTTTAATATGGATCTTTCTGAATGATGATCTAGTTACAAAGCAGGATTTAGACTATAACATTTAATTGAGGACTTCTGCTTCTGTGCTAGTCAGGTCTAATAACAATAATAAATACCTGAAATAATCAAATTATAAAAAGTTGTATTTGTGGCTACAATTTTTTAGGTTCCAGTCCATTATTGGTTGGCCTATTACTTCAGACCTATGGGATTATATTACAGAGTAAAATTGTTCCACTTATGGTCAGAAAGTAAATGGGAGAGGAACAGACCAGGGTATCACTGTCGCTTTTGAGGGCACAGGCCTAATGACGGAAAGACCTCTCAGTAGGCTCCACTTCTTAGATTCCACTACTTCTCCAGAGTGCAAGCTGGAAACAAGTCTGTAACACACAGGCCATTAGGAGACATTTATGATTCAAATTCCTCCAACTTGCTACCTCTTGAGTCAAGATAGTCTTTGGCAGAAAACTTAAGGTGTTGATGGAGATGTGAAGCAGAAGACAGAAATTTACCTGCCCTAGTCCAAGATGTGAGCTAGAGCAGAAAGGAAAATGCTCCAGAGTTTATCTTTAGACCGAAATTCAGTGAATACTGTGGTGCAATGCCATCCAGCAGAAAGACAGCATCATAAAAAATATTACTGTATGTTCTCATCAACCTTATCCAATGGATCTAGTACCTTGTGACTTCTAGATCTTTCACAAAGTCAAAATGATCATGAACAATATATATTTGAATTAATTCAAGATATAGAGACAGCCATGTCAATGCAGCTGAAGACAAGAAAGAGAACTTGCAGAAATCCTTCATTTCTGCCTCAGAAAGTAGCAGAAATGATTGGACAAGTGTGTTTAAAGCAAGAGAGAGTATTTAATGGAGTATTAATGACAATATGTCTTTTAGTGTAATGATTTTTTTTAAAAAAAGCTTAAACATACACTAATTTTCCAATCACATTGCATACTTATAGTAAATATTATTTCTTGTTTTTCTGAAACTCAAGTTTAACTGAGCACCCTGTATTTTATCTAACCACTTTGTTTTCAGCAGTTGTAAAGGCAAATTTGGTAATGAAAAGGCTTCTGAATTGGGTCTTTCCACCTTACATTATTGATATTTGGATATTTCTTTATTATGAAGAGTTATCTTGTACATTTTTGAGCAACATTTCTGGCTTCTTTTTAGTTACCACCATCTTCTCTTAATTCTGATAACCGATTATATTTCCAGACTTTGCAAAGTGGGAAAAGGAGCCCAGATCAGCTGAGAACATTGATTTAGTAGCAGCAAAAGTAGAACAGTACAGCATATTAAGATGGTAGTCCAGAAGGTGGCACTTTTATCCAAATAGTGATGCAGATTCCATTTCTCCCTCAACTTCCATCATGGGCTTCTTCCCTGTACTGTGAGAAGCTGTCTAGACTTTTTTGAGGAGCCCAGTAATAACCATTCTCGTCCCCTACTATTCATATTTCCTAGAAAATCACCCAATTCTCTGTTGCCTGGCCTTTCCACAGCATAAATGAAACTACATATGGTAGCATATGGCTTTTACTCAGATCTCCTGTTCAGAGAAAATTCAGCAATTAAACCAAGTGCTTACATTTTCATCTGAAGTCATTAATTACTATGGCCTGAGGATATTTAGCAGTTTATGAGCAAAACATTCATAGTCAGAATACCTTACTTAAGTGTGCATTGCATTTCTTTGGATATTGAATGTCCTCAAAAGGCACATATTTAAAGGTTTGGTGCCAGCATGTTACTATTGGGAGGCTATGGTGCTTGAAGAGGCAGGGCCTAGAGAGAGGTCTTCTAATTGAGGATATGCACTTGCAAGATATTGTGGGGCTCTGATTCCATCTTCTTTCTTTACTTCAGTTCTTGTCTATGAGATCATTTTATGCCACCGTATTTTCTGCCATGATGCACTTCCTTCTCACAGGCCCCAAAGCAATGGGGCCAACAGATCATGGACTACAAACCTCCAGAGCTCTGAGCCAAGATAATTATTTTTTCTCTTTTATAAGTTGACTATCTTATGTATTTGCTATTCTATAGACAGGAAGCTGGCTATCACAATACATTATTATTTTTCTCATTTTATAGGGTGAGACACTGGCATTGGGAAATAAAATCTGTCCTTCAGTCATTTGCCACATACACATTTATCCTTGAAGAAGAATGCTGAAATGCTCTCACATGACGTTTCCTATTTGTAAAGTTTCCTTGTGTGAATATGTGTTCTTACTCCTTTGAAAAACACTGTGGTGACATCCAAGCTCTATTAACTTTGATTGTCCAGCATTGTTAGTTAATTTGATAAGCCTATCAGCTCGTACAGGGGGAAGATTTCATTAGCAAGTTAAATGTAACTTTGTTTCTTCATTGCTTTCCATATTTTGTAGGATTTTATAGGTAAAGTGGTTTTATAAAAATCCATTGAGCAAAGACAGTGTAACTATATGTGTATACTGCTGTGCAGAAAAAAATTCTGCCCTCTATTCTCTATAAAGTTTGTATGTTCTCAAATATTTTATTCTAGCATGATTCCTTAAGTCAGAATGCTCCATTCACCAAGCAGTCCCACCTTAAAGCATAACATTATCTTTATTTGTAATCATAGGGCTTCCTCACTGCATAAAATACCTGAGCCTTCTCAGATCCTGGTATTTGTATTTAATCAATAACCACATCTTTTTTTTTTAAATCTGTCTTTTCCCTGAAATTGTATGGTCCCAGCTGTGTATGTTTTATTATAAAAGAATTCAATTGAAACAGCCATTCATGTTTGCAAAAAGGATGATGTTTTATTATTGGTTATAAAGAAAAGAAATTTCACACTTTATATAACCGACCCTTTCTGTTATAGCATGATGAATTCTTAAAGAGAGGAGCAAGTTAACAAACCGTGGAAAACAAGGCCACAGAAAGATCTTGGAGTATTCTGATCACATTATGAAATAAGACTTGGTGATTTTTATGTCTGTAATTGACAAGCATTCAATTCAAATTTGAAATGCACAATTTTTTCTTAATTTGATAGCATATACAGCTTAGAGAGAATAAGGAACTGACGATCAAAATATTTACTACCCATATGGCCTGGCCAGATCAATGGTACCAAGTACTGTATTATTGGGACCGGGTCTCAGGGAACCTCGGTTCCTCCTTTAGTGGTTAGATTAGAGGGAAGAATGGTACTTGGAGACAGGCCAGGGTCATCTGAGGATAGGGAGGAAACACAAAAGAGGTTCAAAGTTGTCACTGTTTATGAGTCAGTCTGGCTGTATTTTAGTGTAGTATTTTAACAATTACAACAGCTGTGCTACCGGGCACAAGCTGGACTGTGAGGTGAAGAACTATGAGGTAAGAAAGCATAGTCCAAAAAGAAAATCCCAAGTTAGAATCCTGACATTGCCATTAACTCTATATGTTATCTTACGCAGGTTGTTGTCTGAGGCCTCCTTTTCCTTTTGTGAAGTAGGAGAGGCCTGGATAAGAATGGCCTTAGTTTACTTCCTGTTCAACAGATTTTTTTTTTTAAATCTGTAAATTATATGCATGAACTATAGAGCTTGAGCATCCAAAAGGCAGAGAAGATGCAGTGTTTCAGAAAAGGTGGGAGGCACTCTCATGCTCTCTGGCACGTGAACGTGATAGTCAAAAAGGAACAAAGCTGGACCATGGTTGCACTGGGTTGTCAGTAGCAAGTCTGGAGCACTGAATACCTGCTAGAGGCAGTGTTAAAAATTTAAAGATCAATAGTTTTCAATGTTAGGGGAATTTCTTACAGGTTAGAAAAATGTCCAAGTTTATTACAGAATAAAACACATGTTTGGGCCTGAAATTACGCAAGGTAGGGAAAAAACAGGTATTTTAGAGTTTGTTGTTACTGTTTTTCCTAAATCACACACACAGAAAATCTGCCTCAATTCTCCCTTCTACTTTTCTGTTCTTGGTTTGGTTATTTATATCTTCTCCTTTTAATACTTAATGAATATATTGAGTTATCTTCATGGGAAGATACAAACACAAATTAATGAGCACTTTATTTCCCTTATAGCTATAGAATCATGCCTACAGAAAATAAAATTCCAAAGTAGCTTCAACCTAGATATGTTTCCTTGCAAGTTGTTTTCATTTATTTGAATTGAAAATCATTTTACAGCTCATATTGCATATTTTTAAAAAGATATAAGTACAAAGAAGTGTTTAATGTAATCATTACTTTTTTCCTGGAAAAAGAAAAAATTGTTTTCTGACGAACATGCTATTTTTAAGAATTTGGAACTAATAAGTAACTGAATGTGTATTTTAGATGTGTACACAAATAATTGTTTAGTAAAATGAACTGATTCTGTTTTGATATCCTGTTGCTTAATGTACTTGACAAATAGAAATGAGGAAAATGAAGAATTGTCAGAGATTATTTTCTTGGAACTTGCACATTATTTCCATTTATGCTTATTAGAATAAAGAGCCTTTCTCTAAGAGATTAAGAATATGTATAACCTGTTATGACATAGTCATAGACATATAATAATACAGTCTAAAATTATAGTAATCTCTTGAAGTATACCAGATTCAAAATTCACTGGAGATATTTTAGAGACATCTGTTGTAATTACAAGAACATGGTTTCTAATTTATTTAATTCCCTTTCCTACCCAAACTGTACATATAAGTGAATTTTAAGAGACTGTATAAATAAATTTTTAATTATGAAATGATGTTATATGATACATTATTAATAATAACCAACAATGCATAATGTTTATGCATGAGTCCATTAGAAAGATGAGATAATGTATGTCAATTCTAAAACAAAGCATTAATTTGGCCTGAATTTGTGAATGAGGTTGAATCCATGATGCAAGCTGATGAATTCAAGAATACAGAGTGGTTTAGCATGCTGTTTTATAATCAAGAAACATCTTGTACCTATGGCATTTAAGAGGTATTTAAGATTTGTTCATCATGTGTGATAAAGAATTTTATTTTTCAGTGAGCCATGCGGTTGTGAAATTTGGAGTGAGACCATTGAATTGACAATACTAACTTTCCCAGACAGGTGGAGAATAAAATGGCCTAGAGCATCCAAGAAATGTGTACAGTCCTTGCATTTTGGCACATGGAAATCTCTGTCTTGTTGTGGCATTTCCCACTGTGGCCAAAAGGACTGCTGGGGCATCATTCCTTCATCACATTAGCGGTAACAGATTTCCGAAATCTCCATGGCCAGCTCCAGGCATTCACTGGTCTCATGGCATGATTCAAAAAGGCTGCAGTCCACATCACAGTTGCAGCTGCAGTCACTGCGTGAGTGGCTCTCGTCTGAGGTGTGGTGGTACCTGTGAGAGGGGCAGCACAGGTTGATACACATGGTTTCGCAGGTGTCAGGGAGCATTAGGAGACAGTCCCAAAACTGGCAGAAGAGACAGGTGAGAATCAGGGAGGCACATTCCTCTGCATAAAGAAGAAGAAGAAGCAGTTATGATGTGTTAACCAAACAGTTTTTTACAAAAGCGTTTAAAGAGATGAAATTGCTAACTGCCCTGATCTGATCATTACATATTTCATGCATGTACGGAATTATCACATTGTGCCCTGTAAAAATGTGTACAATTAAAAATAATTATGATGCATGAGCAAAAATACAGTAAATCGAAGAAAGAAAATTAATGGTAACGTGTGGGGCCATCCGTGGGAGCATGCAGGTGTGGAGCTGAACTGATGACTTTATAGCCAGCTCTTAATTATTTATCCACATTAGGGGTAATGTGCACTGTTAGTCTTTCAAGCTCCCCTACCCCTTACCACCACTCTCTCCCCTTAAGTAATTGCTTTATTAACTTCCTGAGCATTTCCTATTGATTCCATGTAATCTAGTTATTTAAAGTACTGACACTTTTCTAAACCCCTTTATTTGCTTTGCCTACAAAGGTGCAGAGAAGACACACAATTATCTGCCATGCAACTGTCTGAAAATATAGCAAGGCCTCTCCAAGTACAGGGGCTGCAGGAGCAATTAAAGTTAAGGACAAGGAGAGACTACAAATATCCTTCTTGTTACTAGACTTTGTTATTTGTTTAATTCTCATAAATCGACCACACCCATATTCAAATGTCAGCAAAATGCATATTTCAAAGCTCAATATTAATGCTTTTAAAAATAATCACAATTTTTTGGGTTGTGTTTTATTTTTAATTCCTGGCTCCATTTTATCCAGTTATGCAAAGCCTTGATTTTATATTCAAATTGTTTAAGTGAAATACGTCATCATATACCTAAAAGGTTTTAAATCTTATCAGCACTTTTTAAGAAAATTGGTTTAAAAATTTACTATGCAGACATGTAAAAATCTGGAAAGTATCTCAAAGTCATTGAAGGTAATTGGTAATTCTAGTCAAACAGCTGTGATGGGTTATAGATTATTATATTTTTTTGCCTCCATAAAGGGAATTAGTTAGAAGATGTAGCAGTTCTCCTGTTAAAACTATAACTTATTTTCAAGTTTAAAGAGTCTCAAAACTTTTGTAAAAGAGTAGGTATTTTGTGTTATGTCATCTAATTAATTAAAATTAGTGATCTGTAAGATTGTTGATGGTTGAAGGTAACATTCTAGCATGAATTAGAATAAAATTTCTCCTCCAGATGGGCTTATCAATTGATCAAAGTTTGCCTTTCATAAGGATTTATTTTTTCCTAATAAAGATGCTAATTTTTTAGTTTTCAATCTTCAGTCAATGCAGACTGTGCAAGCATACAGATTTCCCTTCTGCATCATAAGCTACATTCTGAGGAATCTTTTAGCCCCCTTCACTTTCATCGAACAATATTTTCCAGAATTTTTTTTATTGTTTCCATGCTTTAAAATCTTTAACAGAAAGGAAAACTTCAAAAGGTGCCCAGGAAAGGAACAACAGTTTTTAGGAAAAATGTTTGAATTTATTGGAAAACATTATAAAGTTCTAAAGTGAGTCCTGAATTTAAATAAAGAGAAATCTTCTTTTCCTTTCCCTTCCCTGTCTCTCTCCTTCTCTTTCCACTAACGTTATGGTTAAAAAAATATATGCCATGACTTTTATGACTACTTTAATTGCCATATATTGTTGCAGGTGCTGTGGTCATTACTCAGTATTTATAGTTAGGCAGCATGCTTCATAATACCTCTGTGGGGTACATACTCATCTCTTTGCCAGACTGGGTATATTTTTATTCACTTAACGCCAGTTTCTAGCATATGGGCAACTCGCTCATATCTCATAAGTCACCACAAACCACCCACAAAAATTCAGGAGTAAGTTAGTCATAGTACATAGACTGTATTTTGCCTGGGTTTTTTTAGAAGAGGGCATGTTGGTGGTCAGAGATGTAGAGCATACAACCTCATGGAGTTTAACCAGTGCCAAGACTGCTACTATAGCAGCCCCTGGCAGAGAAGTTCTCAGTAGAACATGTTCCAAACCAAGACTCCATGATCCCTCAGGCTAAGGGCTCAAGAGATTTAGGCTTATGGCCACATTAAAGTGAATCTATTGGATCCTGTCCTTTATACATGCAAGGCTGAAAGTTTCATTTGGAGATAAGTAGGGTGCAGGGTGACTATAAGAATAGGAGCTGGTGTTTCTTCCTGGAGTGTGAAGAAACTTTTTGTAAAATGCCCTTATAATTTCCTGAGAGCACATAACCTTTTGATTCAATTGCTCTTGCCAGTACTTTAAGTTGGCAGACTCTTGGGGTCTCTGCTTTGGATGCATACCACAGATTTTATTTACAAAAGAAGAAAAAAGTTTTGGCTTAATCCTTCAGCCAAATTGGCATTTGCTGCCCTCTAACTCCCTAGTTTGCACTTGAGAATAGAGCCCCCTGCCCTTTTTCTGTTTCGAAGTCAGTCCTTTTTATTTGGTTATAAAAGGCAGAGTCTCTTACCCCCCAAAATCTGTGGTAACATTAATGAATTGAAAACAGATTTTTCCAAACTTTCAAGTGTGTTCCAGACTTTTTCTAAAAGATGTATTGAATAATTCTACATGAGCAGGCAAAATTATTTTGTATAATACCAGTTTTTGTTTGTGCAAAAGTAACAGGAGCAGTTCAGAGGAAAAATATGTAATTATTTGAAAAGAGGATTGGATTTTTCCACCCTTCTGAATGAATGTATATGTCTGCACTGATTTCCAGTGCTACATCGTTTAATAAACATGATGTTCCATGATTAGTACCCCTTCTCTTGGCCTATCCCAAAGGCTACTGGGATGCACAATTGCCTACTTTATGTCTCTTCTGTACTGTCTTCAAAGCATCTCACCAAGGCTAAATTACACTTGGGACCTTCTCCCCATACACCTGTCTGTCTTCTAGTTTTCCCTTACGAGTGGTTCCTGAACATACAGAAGAGTTCACTGGACATCTGGAAATCAGTCTTTGTCATTTTCCTTTTATTCATCACCCTCCTCATCTAGTTCACCACCGCATCCTGTAGATTCTCTCTTGAGCCTATAACCACCTGAAGAGCCACCATCTTGGTTCTGATTCCCATCAGCTGAGGTCAGGACCACAGCCGTAACCTCCTGTTGAGGACCTTCTGCTACCATGTGGGCCTAATTCCAATTCACCAGTTGTTGTTGTACTTTTAATCTTAAAGTA
Source organism: Dolichotis patagonum (assembly GCA_004027295.1). Taxonomy (NCBI): domain Eukaryota; kingdom Metazoa; phylum Chordata; class Mammalia; order Rodentia; family Caviidae; genus Dolichotis; species Dolichotis patagonum. The sequence goes on from PVJX010036215.1 coordinate 13,124, forward strand.
GAATGACTCACTTTCCACTCTATTCTTGAATCCCTAGCCTAGCCTAGAGGCTCATGCAACCTTGGGCTCTTACTTGTCTGACTTCTGAAAGCACATTGTTCCTTGCTGTACTACAGTGGAACTCGCTGAATTTCAGTATTTTAAATGAATCTAACTCACAACCTGTGTATATGTCGTACCTTTTCTTGTGTTTTACACCCTCCCCCAGCTTCACCCAACTCCTATTCAAACCTTTCCTCTAAATCATATCATTACTGAAACTCTCACACAACCCCACTTTATTTTTTCCTTGATAATATGTACCACAGGATGACGTTAACTTAGTTAGTTTCTCTCCACTATAATCTAAATTACAGGAGGTAGAAAACCATATCTCTTGCCAAATGAATAAATCAATGATTGTTTCTAAGAAGTAAATATGTTGTGAGCCCCATTTTTTAGACGAAACACTAAGGTTCAGAAACTGTCACTGAGTGTCCCACGTCCTCTCAACCATAGGTGGTAGAGCAGGCATTCACATCTAATTCTTTAATTCTTTTTTGGCACTGGGGGAATCGAATTCATGACCTTGCGCTTGCCAGGCAGGCACTTGTGCTGCTGAGCTAAACCCCCGGCCCTCACATCTAATTCTTTCTTGACCCAAAGCCTTCACTCTGTTCCACTAATCTCTGTGTACTTAATTGACTGAAAGCCAAGATGCAGTCCTCTATGCTATTTGCCTCTCATATAAGCCTCAAAATGATGCTCAGTTGATAGCAGCTTCCTGCTGTCTTAGACAGTGTCCAGGTCTTCTCCTTCTATGTGTATGCCTGGACAGTCCGTTCCCTATGGCTCTGGATAATGACAATCACTAGTGCTCTCTTTAGGGATAGTTACTGGCCAGTGGTATAGAGCTAGTAACAGTAGCAGCAATCTCTTTGTGTGCTAGAATACAGGGAAGTAGGATAGACTCTTCTTGTGGTTGCTGGGTTTTGAGTTGCCTCATTGTTTCCTGAACTTGGCATTTCAGCTTTTCTAGCAACTTAATGACAAGTCCCTCATATAGGAAGTCTCCTCTGTTGGGCACCTGGCACTCTAGCCGTGGTTCTAATCTCTGCTTTCAGAGTGTGCATCTGGCTTTTCTGCTTTCTAAAACATGGAATAAAGGTGGTATAAGATGAATTAGAGATAGAGATCCTACAGAGTCCAAAGTGGTATTTGCCTGTATATCAGAAAGCTAGGACAAAGTTCCCTAGGCCCTAGGGTTGCTTCATTCCCTTTTTACACCTGTGGGGTACTTTTAGGATACCAGGTTATAATGTGCTAAGTGATAATACCCTAATGACACTGAAGAATTAACACTGCTTCCAGAGGTGTTAAATGTACAACTGGGGGTTGGCTAATTAAGAGGGAGAATCTGTCTCATGAGAAAGAATTATGTTTAATTATGGTAGAATAGATAACAATGCAAAGAAATTCCACAGATGTCCCCAAGGTCAGCTTCATTATCACAATTCTGTATTCCTTGAACTTCCCCTCTATTCTCAGCTTTCTTGCTTACCACCATGAGATCAGCCCACCCATGATGAGGAGGAAAAGAGACGAGAGGCATCTATAGTTGCTAACTGTAGCTCCTTAAACATAATTCAAGTTTAGAAAACACACCGTCTGGTACCATGAGGATCATTATCTAGAGTAGCAAAACTATGGTTCTTGCAGCAGTGATCCCAGATAAATAACAATTCCCCCCAAACACAAAGTAAGATAAAAATAAATAAGCCAGACCAAGGTGTGCTGTATATATAGGCCTCTGGGAGATTGAGGCAGGAAGATCACAAGTTTGATCCCCACCTGGGCAATTTAGCAACTTTGGAAGATGCTGTCTTAAAATAAGAAGGGTTGGGGATGTAGCTTAATGCAAAAGTCCTCTGTCCACAGTATTGTAAATCAAATGAACCAAGGATACAAAAGTCCAGATGAACCTGACCCAAACCCAGTCTTCTAAGGCATTCATGTACTGTCTGGAGAATTTAATATCATCATGAGCTTGGTGACTCAGTGATGATTACTAAAAGTTTTTAGTTCACAAGTATAAAAATTGTTTCCCACTCCTCAAACATTAAATTCTCAAAAATATGTCTATAATGTAGAATAGGAACAAATAAAGTGTGACTGAATGCCTTTCTCTAGCTAGAGTATCATTCCTGATGTTATCAATTTTAATAGCTATTTAAATATGTCAAAATCTATTTAAGTTCAGACAAGCACAACTAACATCCAAGTCAGTTCTTTAAAATTTGAATGACTAGATTTGGGTGATACTTGGTAAATTTGTGCTTATGTTTTTTTCTGAGCAAATGAACTGAAATAATTATAAAATTGAAACATTTTATAAGGTGACATGACTACATTTAATTGTATGAAATTTATAGTGTAGAAAATGTAATCATTTTATTCAGTAGTCCATGGTGTAATTAAGACTATTCTTTTGAGGTATCTTGTATTTATGATTTTCTTTTTCCACCTGGATAGAAGTCTCAAATTCAAAATTATACATCAATTAGGCATATTCTCAGAATTATTTTAAGGAACTTATTTGGTGATATTATGTGTATCCTGCTTTTTTTTAAATCCACAGGGGTGTTTTTTTGCAATCAGAAGACTATAGAATCAGAAGCAGGTGCAGGGTTCTCTGGACTTTTTCCATTTTATTGAGAAGGGGACCACACATGATGAACCACAATTTAATAATAATGTTGCAGCACATAGTGTGTGATGTGCAGTAAAGTTCCTTTTGAATTCCCATCAGAGCACACACCATGAACTGTGCTAATGGATGCAACACATTTTACAAAATCTGCATGTGTGAGGCTTTTTCGTTGTGTTTTAAGTGGGGCAATGTATATAAATAATAGATATTAGCAATTAAGCATCCATTCCTATGCACTCATTTATACATTTGAAGATAAATTAACCACAAACTACATGAAAGTGGATGCAATCTTCTCTTTTCCCTTCTGTTTTCCCTGCTGTTCCTGAAAGATATTTTTGTATTTATCTCAGTACGAACAATGACCCCAGTTCTCAATTTCTGCATCCTTAAATTAATTGCTATCAAAAATTCTCTAAAATGGAGCAAGGCTGATTTAACTCTTGATTTCCTCTATGCTTTATGTTTAGGACAGATAATGAGAGTTTTGTGTCACTCTTTGTGTTTCTTACTTGGGTTTTCTACTGTCTTTTATCCAGGTACCAAAATCTCTTCCTTCACTAGGGAAATCTGTTATAAAGGGAGCAAAGAATAGTGGTCCCTTACCTATGCCAACAGTTTAAGACCTGAACTTCCTAAATCAAGTCCAGCTCACTAAATAACCCAGGCTGGCATCAAACTCGAAGTAATCCTCCTGCCTTAGCTTCCTGAGTGCTTGGATTATTGGCTTGCATCACCACACCTGGACTCCTTTGCTTTTTTGATTAGAGTAATGTATTATTTTTTGGCATGAATCTCTTAAGCATTTTAATGAAGTACTCATTTTGGTTCTTACCTGAAAACACAAAGGCCTAGATATCATGTCAGTAGACTGACCTGTTATATTTCTCTCAGGATCTCTGATAAAACAGATTGAAGTGATTCTAGGGGACATTGTATTTTCGTCTACGGGTATATAGAAGAGAAATTCCCAATTCTGGAGTCATTATCCTGATGTACAAGATGAACACAGCTATGCATCCCTAGCACAGTTTAGTAAAATACTCTAGTGTCAGAATGCTTTTTCAGAAAACCATTTTTCATTGCCTGCTTTTGGCATTAATCTGTATAAAAGCTGGAAATTTAAGAATCATCCCAGATCAAGGCTATAGTGTATAGGCCAGTGGTAGCCCAAACATACGCTGTTGGGAGTGTCTTGGGCTCCCTACAATAAATAGAACAAGCTATCAACAGTGGATATTTTAGAAATTTCACATTACAATCCTAACCTCTAGCTATTCTTAGAAAACTTCAGGAGGCAACTCCAAGTCTGTATTTCCTCTGCCAACAATCTAGTGGAAGTAGGTAGACACAGTGACCTTCAGACATGCACTCTTTAGTCCTCACCAGTCTCTGTTTTCCATTTCCAGTTTACTTCATTATTCATATGCTCTACTGGCAACTACAGGTAGTCAGGTCTGTGGTTTCTAGTTTAAAACATCCACGGCAACATTTGCACATGACACCACACTTACAGCGTGATAGAAGGCTTCATTCTCGTACCTTTCCAAGACTTTAGTCATAGAATAACATAAAATTTAGTTTCTACTATGTGCCAATTTTTGTGTTAGGTGCTTTACACTTGTTATTTCATTCGATCCTCACAATGTCTCATGGTGGCCACTCGCTCTACTATATAACCAAGAGACTGCGATTCAAATATGCAACTGATGAAAACAAAACTTGTCCCATTTGACCCAGCTATTCCGCTTCTAGGCATATTCCCAGAAGAACTGAAAACATCATACCACAGTGATATATGTGCACCCATGTTTATAGCAGCACAATTTGTAATAGCCAGATCTTGGAAACAACCTAAGTGCCCATCAACTGAGGAATGGATAAAAAAGTTGTGGCATTTTTATACAATGGAGTACTACTCAG
>PVJX010036216.1:0-17739 GCA_004027295.1 Dolichotis patagonum
GTTTTATACTATTGTGTTATGTTTGATATTATTGTATCTGAAACTATGCTCAACTATAGCAGAGAAAGAGATATTTTGACAGCTACTGTTAATGTCCGGTTGTCTTGTTGTAAAGTGTTGTGTTGCTTATGTTGTTCTGTTCTGATCTGCTTTGTTCTGCCCTCTTTTGTTTTATTCTCTTTAAAATAAAAAAAAAGTAATAAGAACTGTAGGAGTAATAAAACCCAAAATGCATATTTGCTACTGTAAAAGAGAGAGCAAAAGAAAGTGCTCTAAAGGATATAACTGCATGTATGTTTAAGTGTGCAAGATAGATGACCATACTACTGTTTTTGTTAGATTGTTGAGCAGAACTGTTAATAGTCTCACTGTTTGAATGTCTACTTTGTATGCTTTAATTTTGTAACTTGAACAACTATTTCCAAGATGACAGTATGTAATTTATCAACTAGTGATTTCTTAGTGTTTTTTGTTTTTTTTGTTTTTTTTGGGTTTTTTTGCTGTTGTTGTTCTTTTCTTTTTTTCCTTTGGAATTCTGTATTATTGCTACCCTTTTTTCTGTTTTGTTTGGTTGTTTTTTTTTGTTTCTAAATAAAATTTAAAGAAAAAAAAACTTAATTTCAAGTAAATATGATAAAGTTTTAAAACCTCTGAAAACCCATTTGCCATATATAAACTATACATATAAATTTAATCCTTCTAAACTGTATGTCCATCTGTAATTTTTTTAGGTAGTTACAATCAATATGCCCATACTGCTGCACTTTCTAGTCACTGGACTCATTGTTGATGTTATCTTTATAAATATTCTCAAGTTTAATAGCAATGCAATGTACTACCACATGGGTTAACCCAGTTCCCAATCACTAAGGTCACTGGTGGATATTTGCTGAACTTTTACAATTACATACTGCACATATATAAACATCTTTACACAAAATGAGCTTATTTTTCTTACATTACAATCTCTCAAGTGAAATTTTTAGATCAAACAGTATTATAGCTGGGTATTTAGCTCAGCGGTATAAGCGCTTGCCTTGCAAGCACATGTTCGTGAGTTCGATCCCCAGTACAAAAAAAAAAAAACAGTATTATGTTTACAAACCAACTCTAGAAACACAAGTTTTACGTGTTAACCTCTGGATTTAAATATTTACTTAAGTGTGCAAGAATGTGTAAGTCTAATTTTATTGAAGAGGAAAAAAACTGAAATATGTTAAATACCCCTGGTTACAGTCTAGAATAGCCTCTACTAATACAGCGGGTTTTTTTCCATTTTATAACCTGGAAATCTATTAAGTCATCATATTTTCTAGGGAACAACTAGCCCTAAAGATTTTTGTTTCTTGGTGGGCTGTTTTTGTTTTTTGTCTAATTTGCTAATTTAGTAAGTAATACAGTATCCAGATTTTTACCCCAATACTCTAATACTCTAATACACTCTGAGATATGTTTTCTTTCACTTGGGAGGATGAGGCAGGAGCACTGGGAGGTCAAAGCCAGCCTGGACTACAGACCAAGACAATAAATACATACATATAATTTATCACAGTATTTTCTAATCTGTCACTGTGTCACTTTGCTTTTAAAACCTCTATCATTATCAAGAATTAACCAATAACAAATGCTGGAGGGCCTGTGGGGGAAAAGGAACCCTTCTCCACTGTTGGTAGGAGTGTAGACTGGTGCATCCACTGTGGAAATCAGTATAGAGATTCCTTGAAAAAGCAGGACTACAGATTCAATTTTACTCAGCTGTTACCTTCTTGGTATCTTCCTGAAAGAATTAAAAGTATCCTACCACAGTAATATATGCAAACCCATGTTTATAGCAGCATAGTTTGTAATAGCGAAATCTTGGAAACAGTCCAAAAACCCATCAACCAGTAAATGGATAAAAATACGGGTTTCCTGCTTTTTTTTTTTTTAATAACATGGAGTAATACTCCATTAAAGGATAAACCCGAGACATTCCCAAGGAAATGGATGAACCTTGAGACCATAGTCTTAAGTGAAATAAGTCGGATACACGTATGTAAATACCACACTGTTTTGCTGGTAAGAAACCAAAAGTATAAATAAGGGTCAAAATGTGTAACAGATATTGGGAAATAGGAAGAAAACATTCAAATAGGAAAGGGAACAAAGGGAGGACAATAGAAGGAAAAAATGTAAACAAAGCTTTTATAAATAAATAAGGAAGGTAAGAGGGGTTAAACGGAGAAAAAAAAAATCAAGGTATCATGTACAGATACAAATTCCCTATGCTGAATGTGATCATTAAGTATATCTAAAATGTACCAATAAAATTAATCTTTAAAAAGGAAAAGAATAGGGCCAGGGATATAGCTCAGCAGCACAGTGTCTGCGTGGCAAGCACAAGGTCCTGAGTTAGATTCCTGGTACCCAAAAATAAATGAATAAATTGCCATGCTCAGTGCTAGAGCCCAGGGTGGTTCCTAATTACAATAAATAAATAAATAAATAAACATACAATAAAGGACAGGGGACTGGTATATGTGTTTCAGTTCTTTGTAGCTAATCATACATCCTATTTTTCAGGGTCGACTTTCATAAATTATATTAAATTTTTAAAAACCTCTACCTAGTGGTTTAAAAACTTACAATAACATTGACAGAAAAAAGTTCACTCTGTTCCTTTTTGATAAAAAAACTTTTAAAAGACCCAAAGCCATATGACAATAAACACATGAGATCTTTCATTTACACTTTTTTTTTCTTTTTTTTCTTTTTGATTTTTTGAGACAGCCTTTATGTAGTTCAAGGTGGCCTTAAACTCACTCTGTGGCCCTAGCTGGCCTAAAACTCTCATCAGTCTACCCTCAGCCCCCCAATATTGGGATTAGAGGCCTGCACCATCACACCTGGCTTAAATTATTCTTAAACTCATATAATTCCTTTTTCTTCTTAAATAACGGTTCTTTTCCTTGTTGTAGAATCTCATTCATTTCTTACAAATAGTTGAGTCTATCACTGGAATTGGATTTTGTTCTATTCATCCTTTTCTGATTTTAATTTATGTACCATACAGTATATATTATACATGTATTATTTATTTGGGACAAGTATTTTGTACCTAAAATTCCTCCTGCTATTGTTCCCCCAATCTCATTACTGTTCCCTCAAAAATCATTTGTGAAATCCTAGAAAGTGTCTTCCTGGGATTTTAGTTATGAGTATGTGAAATTCATGTATACCAATCTAAGCAATATTATCATCTTGACTCCATGTTTACCTTTCGGTGGAGATTTATCAGCTAATAAGGAGATGGGGTACACACTGGGGCTTGGTCCTTATCAGAAGCCCAGGCAGGTTTGGAATACATAGTTAACTTACTGCCTCAATCTCCTGAGTGCTGGGAGTGCTGGTATGCACCACCAAAGCCTAATTTATGATAAATGATTCTACAAAAATTTCCAGAAAGCTTGGTCTCAAGAAGAAAGATAGCCAGGCTCAGCAAAGTACACCTGCAATCCCAAACCTTGGGAGGCAGAGGCAGGTGGACCACAGCAAGTTCAAAAGCAGCCTGGGTTACACAGTGAGACCAGGCCCGCCTCCACTACATGCAAGTGAGACTGTGTCTCAAAAGAACAAACAGAAAAAGCAAGACAAGAACTCAGTTTTGGCTTTGTGTCTGTTCCTTCCATGTTTCCCAGCCTTGACAAACTTCACTGCAAGGTAGGCAAGGGGCCGTGTATCTATCACCCCCTCTCAGAGTCCTGACACCTTGCTATCTCGTTTATGAAGTCACTGGTGGTCACCTGCCCTTCTGCCCAAAACCAGTAAAGGAAAGATTCTGGTCCAGACACTCTATGTTCTTTCTTCATGCTATAAAATCAGGTAAGTATGGTAATCATGAAGATGATGTTACCTTAGAATTAATTTATAATGATGTATTTCAAGACTCTTTTAAATGCCATCTGGCGCATTTGCAACTCATTTTCAGTCATTATATAATTTTCTTTCAAATGTGCAAATGCCTGCTGGTCAAACATTAAGTGGTTTCTATTTGGTTCTTCAACACTGGACACAAAATGTTGGTTTCCAATTTTCTGTCTGTGTTGTACAGAATGAGTTCCTGATATGAAGTCATAAACTAAACCTAAAATATGATAGATGATCATGATGGAGTTTTGTATGAAAGCTTCCTTTATTAAATTTTTTATTGCAAAGTTATTAATTTCAAGTTCTTCAGTAAAACCATTCTTTACCTCTTAAAAACATACATATTTACTCTATATGGGAGCTAAACTATATTGTTTGTAAGTAGATATATTACAGATTGGGAATTACTTCTGTGTAACAGGCATACAAAATAATTACAGGACAGGGGTCTAAAATCACAGTGCTACTTGGCCCCTTACTATTTGCCATGACTACACTCAAATGAACAAGTCCACAATTTCCTGCTTTCTTATTCACTCCTCTATGTTACCAAGAAAAACTACTTGCTCATCTTACAACTTTACAGGAATTTATCCCATTGACCCCAGGAGGAAAATGCCCTTCCATCATACCTTGTTTACAACTTTTTTAAAGACCCCTTTTTTCCCCCCCTTTTCTTGATCACTGGGTCTTACTATGTAGTTCAGGCTGGCCTGGAACACAACTGATCCTCCTGCTCCAGTCTCCTGAGGGCACCACACCCAACTAATGACCCATTTTCAAACTCAGTTTGGGTTGTTACAAGGAAATTGTACCTAATATGAGCATGATCCTCCTCAGTCCCCCTCCTCACACTGGGTGGGGACTGAAGCCAGGGACTCACATTCTAGGCAAACACTCTGTCACTCAGCTACATCCCTACCGTTTTATTTATTCACTTTTAAATTTTTTTCACACAGGTTCTAAGTTGCCAGGGCTTGTCTTACTGAACTTGCAGTCCTCCTGCCTCCCCTGCTGAGTAATTGGGTTTATAGGCATATTCCCATTTTTAAATTACTCATTCTATCTCCTAAATTTGTTCAATTTATCAATTATGGAATGATAAAAATTTATTAGTAGTTACGATAAACATTAAAATTTAACAATAATTGTATTGACTTTGGTTATAAAAAGGTGTTAGGGCACTGAGAGAAATGACTACCTACAATTATAACAGTGAAAACTTACTGACGTAGGGCACTTTTACACACACTGCTCAAATAATTTCCACAACTCTGGAACTGTTCCTCTTAACACTCTTGTAAGAGACTCAGAAACTAAGGCAAGGAGTAATTATTTGCCAAAAGCTACACACTTGTACTAAATATTTAACAAGCTCGGATACTTTACTTGGCCAGGGACATTTTAAAAGGAACTTTACAATTATAACCTGATTTCATCTTCATAACCACCCTAAGGGGCAGGAGGAGAAATGATAGGATCACTCAGCTCAGTGACCAGCCCCCCGCTGTGCATGTGCGGCCAGCCAACCTGGATTCAGAGGTCTCAGGCTCACCCACACTTGCTCCACTTTCTTAATTAACATCATAGCAATTAAGCACCGTGTGAGGCTTCTGACACCAGCAGTATTGGAAACAATACTCTCTCTCTCTGGTATGTTTTAAGCATTCTTTCGTTTGCTACGCACTTAAGAGCTTAATAGGTAAAAAGTATGGCATCAAGTGCAGCAGGTGGATTAAATACTGTGAATACCTAATTACCCAACATCCATGATTTCCTGGTTTACCAAGGGAGATAGAAGAGCCATGCTCAAAAAACGATGTATCACCAAAATATATAAATCAAGAGCAAAATGAAGGAGAGATGGCAGGAAACAGGAAGGCAGACTATACGGAGATGGGGAAGGGGGAAGGGTAACAGGATGGGAAATGATCAACATGTGACACAACGCAAACTGATTCCCCAAGACAAACATGCGCACTACATATCCCAAACATACACTAGTAAGAAGTGATTCTTTAAAAGGCTAAATCACAAGGAATGAAGCAATTAGGACCATGCACGTGGCTCAGAGGAAGTGCTAAGTTTCAGAGGAGGCACTGGACAGCTCTGGAGGTAATGCGAGTTGGGAAAACATCCCACAGACACCCTGTAAGTCACCCCCTACAGACATTTCTAGTGTGGGACGGCAGCCTGGTGCAGTGCTCTCATGCTTGCATTCCCTGCCACACTCAGATCTTCCCACAAGAAGGACTATTTTTATCTTTGTCTCTCTAGCATCCAGCAAAGCCATCACTCAGTAATGGCTATGGAACTGGGGCATAGACTGTAACAGAGAAGCACATTCCATGCAAACAGAAAAACCATGAGCTTACAGGGAAGGACAGGAAAAGCATTTTTCACATTTTACTTGCCACGTCACTGGCTGTCCCTCTGTGCAGCCTGATCCCTAGGGGCCCACTGTTGCTGGACTCCAGGTGAAGGCACCGTCTCCCCAAAGCCCAGGCCAATCTAGAAAGCTTGGCTTCCGGCGCTTCTGGGTAATGCCATCTCCTGATTATGGGCAGGCTATGTTATGCACAAGCCCTTGGAAAGGGACAGCCACACACTAACAGTGTTTTCCTTCGTTGTCAGCACTTGATACATGCCATGGATGTGTCTCAAAAAGCTCACTGACATTAAAAAGTTTTTATTTTTCTTTTTTATTTTTAAGAGACAGTGTTTCCCTATGTTGCTCTGACTGGCTTAGAATTCCTGAGATCAAGTGATTCTGTTTGCCTCAACCTCCCAAGCAGTTAGGATTATGATTGTAGACTACATTAACTAGCTTAAAGTTTGTAGTTTTAAAGTAATGTTCAGAGGAGAAGACAGTGGACAAACTTTGTGAGAAAGCTGCGTATCACAAAAGAATGTATACCCTTAACTTCAATCATACACAAAAATTAACTAAAACTGGGCACAGTGGAACAAACTTGTAATCCCCACTACTCTGAGAGGCAAGAGGATCACAAGTTTGAGGGCAGTCAGGGCAACTAAGCAGAACAAAATATAAACTGGGTTAATTCAGTAGTACCCCAGTACCAAAATACAAACAAACAAAGCTACCTCAAAATGAATTAACGACATGAAACCTAAAATCATAAAATTCCTACATAAAACACAAGGAAAAAGCTGCAAGAGGATAGGTTAGGCATGATTTCTTGGAAACAATACTCTAAGCACAGACAATAAAAACAAAAATAGACAAAACTGAGTAACATCAAACAAAAAAACTGCTCATGAAAGGAAATAACCAACAGAGCAAAAAGGTAACCTATGGAATGAGAGAAAATATCTGCAAATGATCTTTAATAAAGGATTATTATTCAGAATATACTGGAACCCATAACAACATGCATGAGGGGAAAAAAAGCCTATTTAAAAACTGGTAAACCAGATGTGATGGCGCATACCTATAACGCAAGCACTGTGGGAGGCTAAGGCAGGAAGGTCACAAGTTCAAGTTCAACCTCAGAAATTTGGTGAAGCCCTGTCTCAAAATAAAACATAAGAAAAAGGACCTGGATATACAGTTCAGTTTAAAGGCCAGTTTTCCAAAGAAGATATATGAATGGCCAACATACATATTAAAAGATGCTCTGTGCATAGAAAATGTACACTAAAACCACAATGAGTTACTGTCTCACTTCCATTAGGACTGTCACTGTCAATGGAAGGAAAATGACTGACAAGTGTTGGCAGCAATGCCAAACCAGAACCCTTGAGCACTGTTGGCAAAAAAGTAAAATGGTGCAGCCACTGTGGAAAACAGCGCAGCGGTTCCTCAAAATAATAAAAATAGAACCACCATATGTTCCAGCAATCTTGCTTCTGGACATACATCCAGGAGAGAATCCAAGCAAGATCTCAACAAGATATTTGTACTCTCATACACAGCATTACCCACAAGAGCCAAGAGGTAGAAGCAGCCCAAATGTCATCAACAGATGAATGAATAAAGAAAACGCAGTATGCGTGCTCACATACACACAATTATTATGCAGCCTTAAAAAAAGAGGGAATTCCGCTAAATGCCACAATATGGATGAATCTGGAGGACATCGTACTATGTGAAATGAGCCCATTACAGAAGGACAAATACTGTAAGATTCCGTAAAGTTCCTATAGTCAAAATTATAAAAAGCAAAAAAGTCAGGCAAGAGGTGGAAGAAAAAGAGGGAGAACTCACATTTAACTGGATAGCTCCAGTTCTACAAGACAAACAGGTTCTAGATTTCTGCTGTGCAACAATCTAATACTTAACTTACTATACACAAGACACTTGTCAAGATGGTAAATACCACACTGTGCTTAGCACAATAATAAACAAGTGAACATGCTAAAGTTCACAAGGAGTATCACCAAAGAACCCGTATGCCAGCTTCTGGGAGGAGTGTCACTGCAGTTTTATCACAGGCCAACTCTAAAGCAAGCTCACTTGGTGTCACTCTGGCCCCAACCAGCAGCTTGTGACCTGACAACGTCTCTTCATCTCCTTCTGCCTGACTACCCGTAATAATCAGAATCTCCCCCGGGGTAATGTAAAGACTATGAGACCTACCATATGCAAAAATCCAACATCCAACAGTCTTAGGTACATCATTTCTGGAGTGCTACCAGCCAAACTGTCTGCCCACCCACATTCTGCCCAAAGGAGTAACTCAGGACAGCAAGAGGCTGAAATCAAAGGACAATGCTGGCGCCACCACTGACCAGTGACCAACTGTCAACTATTCAGCCTTGCTGTGAAATGAGGCTCTTGCCAAGCAGAACACCACGCCATTCCAAACAGCAGTGCTCATGTTTCATAGGAGGCCCCAAACAAAGTACCTGGGAACTGTGGTCATTTTTCTTTCCTCTCTACACCCAGGAAAATTAAATTTAAGGCAGGAGTTGTGACAAAAACCTGTAATCCCAAAACTCTGGGAGGCTGAGAATGGTTAGAGCTCAGCCTAGGGAATTTAGCAAGCCCCTGCCTCAAAATTAAAAACAAAATGGGGATAGGGGAGGGGGCTAGGGAATGCAGCTCAGTGCCAAAGCCCTGGGTTCAACCTCCAGTACTGCCACCACCATCAAAAAAAAAAAAAAAATCTTAATTTTAAATGTAGAAAAAGTTTAAAGGATTGAGTACAGATTTTCCTCCAGACAATGAACGTTTTGCTACTATTAGCAATGGCTACAGTTAACAGTACTGCTGCTATTTACTGGCTGACAGGAAAAAAATTAAACATATGAAAAAAGTTGTAGACAGGAAGTGTACAAAAAGGAACCAAACTCAACCAGAGGGAGAAAAAAGAAAAAATTAAGACTGTGCTTTTGGGTAAACAGAACAAAAGCTGCCTGCCATGTGAGTTGTTACCAGGTTCTGCATTATTAAAAATGTGCAAACCAAAGAGGTTGATGTGAGGCTAACTTTGCATCCTCTGAGCTTGTAGTAGAAGAGGAAAATACAGATGAATGAAAAAGAACAGCCTTTCCGGTGGAAGTCACATGAGTAACTCCTGTTATCAAACATGTCATCCTAGAACTCACTGGGGGAGGATGTCGCAATACCACTGGGCAAACACAATTAGGTCATAATCCACACTGTAACTGCACAGCCAGTCCCACACTGCCAGATGGACAGTGGAGGGAGAAAGCCGAATGGTAACACGGGTAAAACAAGAAAACAGAAGTTAAAGAAAGACATATTTTACCAATCAGTTTCATACCACTAAGGAACGTAAGTCCCTGCTTTAGAAAACAACCAAATAAAAATTAGTAGAAAAAGAGTACAAAACATACATTTGATCATTCCTTCTCCCTCCGCAACTTACATTAGCTGATTATCTGAAACTCTGGTTGCATCTGGCTAAGCCTTAAAGGAAATTCTTATTTATATTAATTTTGATATTGTGGATTTTTTGAATCAAACAAGATTTTACCTATTCTTTATATTATAGAGTAAAAATTTTAAGATCTGGAAAAAAAAGTGACATTTCTAAAAAATAGTGCTCAGTAGGTCATAATATACCAATTACCAGCTGCAACAGACAGCTATAAATTGTGTCCCAGCAGAGGGAACACTCCAACAGATGTTGACAGGAAAACCAATGTAAGTCTAACATTAATGCAACAAAACTAGTGCTGTACAAATTAGTATGTCAATTCTCAGTGAAGGTTTGAGTATTGGTGAATATCAGAATTTAAAGACCTGGACACACAGGCACTAAATCACCACTTGTAGTAGGCAAAAGAATAAATACCAACACCAAGGAGAAAGGGCTAATTTGTATGCTTTTTGCCTGATCTTATACATGACAGTAACAGTAATGGTACTATGTTCTTATACTTTGTCCTTTCTAGACAATTCACATGTGGGTTTTATGCATGAGAAATACAAGGCCACAGAAAATAATAAAGCAAGGCTGAGCTAACTCACATTTCATCAATCTTGTTACGACCAGCCATACTTCAAAACAAAACAGCCTTTGACTATAGGTACAATTTTGCAAAATAAACACCTGCAAAATGAGACCGTATAAAGGGTACACAAAAGATAATGCTACTGGGATACAGTCATTTCTGAGGTCAAAAGTCTATCCTATATGAAACATGAATCTTCAGGTTTAAAAAGTTCAGACAGTGATGGTAAGAGTAGAAAAAAAATGCCCAGTCTCCTTACCAAAGGAAGCAAAATGAAAAACTGAAAACAATTCCCTCAACAAGCACTCAGTTTTGCACCATTTAATTTTGTTGCAACTAATCAAGGAAACTGAACCACTAAGAGAAAACAAACACAAACAGCCCTCATTCCTGATGCTTTGCCCTTTTGTTACACAACTCATTTGACACAGATTAACCACTACATACTTGCTTGACATTTCTCTTTTTCAAGATTTCTCCCAATTGAAAGGATCCCTGACTTGTCCTAAAGTTAGTAATTCACCACCACAAAGTAGGTTTCACCCATCCAGTACTAACCAACTCAGGATGGGATTTCTAACCCTAAAAAGTATGAGAAGGCAGAAGAGCCTAAATGTAGAATGGAAAAAAGAAAAAAAAATCAAGAGATATTTAATCTAGGTAAATTATTCACAACTGAAAGCCTCCAATGGCTGTCCTGCAAGGTCTCTAAAAAAAAGAAAACTTTACCCAATATCTTCCCCCCAAAATTCCATCACCCTGTCCCACTACAATTCAAGCAGTTTTTTGTGCCTTCCCACTTGCTGTTAACTCTTACCTTAACACACCCAGGAAGGACACAGAGCAGAAGACTGCAAGGTATTGTTTTTTGGAATCCTGAATTGGCATCAGTGAACTTTTAAGCACTGTAAACTGTTTTCACATCCAACAAAAGGAGAATGGTTTCAGATTGACAAAGAGTCAACAAGGAGTGAATACTAGGACATACATGCATAAGCACTTTCCTGGTTCCATACTTAACTTTTACTTATCTTTCAAACCCTAGATGAAACACCCTTATTTCAGTAAAACCTTCTTTAGTCTTGTGTCCTTTTTACTTTACCCTTAAAGAATCAATCCTCTTGTTTTCTCAACACTTCAGAGAAATCTGTATTGAACTCTAATCACTCATATGTGTGCTCTGGTCCATTAGTGAATGAAGGCCTCCGGGGGGGGATTTTTATCCACTAACCAGTGCCAACCCCAAATCTCACAGAATCAGTAATGGAAGCTTATTGGCATTTGTTGAAATCAATGATTTCATTAAACCATTACAACCGAAATCTTTAGAAAGCCCTTTGCAATATTCTGATAACACATTTGGTTGTTTCTGAAAGAGTAATTCTAACTTAAGGAGGTACCCTACTGGCAATGGAAATTTTCTTCAGTGTTTGTGCTCACTATTCATTCATTTATGTATCAAGTTTCTCCTAGGTGCCAGCAGTGAACAAATTAACTGAAATCCCTCCTCATGTGCCTTTCACTTACCAAGGGTAAATGCGTGGAAAAAAGAAGTTATTAGGGAAAACCTGTCTAAATGTACAACATGTATGAAAAGACTAAAACGAATTCCTAACCACACAAAATTTAACTACTTAAGAAAAGAGAATCACATGAAATTAAGCCAGTCTCCCAGAAAAATGCTCAGATTAGGAGCCCATTTCCCCTGTAGCTAAAAATAACTTTTTTTTTTTTTTTTTTTTTAGTTTTTTTGTGAGACAATGTCTCATTACATAATTCAGGTTGGCTCTGAACTACATAGCCCAGGCTAGTCTCTAACTCACAGCAATCCTCCTGCTTCAGCCTCCCAACTACTGAGACCAGAGGTGTGTGCCATCATGCCTGGCTTAAAAACACCTTTTATGAAGTCTCTTTTTGAAGACTGGGCTCCTTTGTGTGTTTTGAAGGATTTTATGTATAGATACAAAACCAGAGATCTTAATTTGAAGTGATTTTTTTCTAATTATTTTCACCACAGGGGATGAAACACAGGGCCACACACATGCCAAGCAACTACTCTACCACTAATTATACAATCTTGTTAAATTTTACCTTCAGTCAAAATCTTGCTAAGTTGTCCATGCGGGCCTCAAAACTTGAGATCATCCTGAATCAGTCTCCCCAGTATGCATCACCGCATCCAGGTTTTTTAATGAATCCTATTTCAAAGCCTGGTTATAACCTTAAAAACATTTTTTATTCTGTAAATGAAAAGGCCTGTGTGAAAATTCTTCACCAATATTTCTATTCTGAGGGATATGCTGATGGCCCACACACACTGAATCAGGACCATGTCTCAAACTAGGTTTCACTATTCAGCCCAAAAGCCCAGAAAAGGGGGTGATGGTCTGGGACTGGTCTCCCCAGTGCCTGCACACTCCACTCCAATATTACCTGCTTCATCCCTTGGCTGTACCTATCTTTTTCCTCAAGTCTGTGCTTTGGTTTGGGTAGTTATTCGTCACTTGAGGGCCCTTTCCTCATCACTACCGTTAAATACTCTTCCATGTGTTGGCATTCCACCTGTCTCAGGCACCTTCTTGTAGCTCCCACATAATCCCTGACTTAGAGAAGAGGTTGATTTTGGTTCACAGTTTCAGGCCCTGGTCTGCTGGCTCCAAGGCAGGAACAGCATGGCAGAGAGGTCTGGCTTGGGGAAAAGGTACCTGACTCCCGGCAGCTTGGGAGCAGAGCACACATGGAGGGACCAAGACAAAAATCCACTCTTCCGGGCCACACCCTTGAGGGTCCAACTCCAACCAGACCCACCTCTTTCCAGCACAGCCAGCTGCTGAGTTGTCAATGGATGAATCCAAATAGGCACAGCACCCCATGCTCCAATCACCTCCCACACATACGGACTTCGGAGGACTATTTTAGATCCAAACTCTAACATCATTTCCATAGTAAGAGCATCTGCCTTTCCTCTGCCAACGTCAACAAGCCATCTGAGTACACAAGGGCCTCTAAAAGCCTCTCACACAGAGCCTAACAAGCTCTACCTTGCTCTATGCCCACCTCACCCTGTGACTAGAGTAAACGCCCCACTCCCTCTACTCCATGCACCTCCGTGCACATCTCAAAGGGGACTCTCATCAGGTCAGAATTAAGACAATGCTCACATCTGTGTCACATACTTGGAAGCATCATGTATAGCGGTCTCTGTAAAACACCATTCAACTTCAAAATCAAAGACTCAGGTTCCTCAACAAATTTGGCTACCTGAAATGGTATATGTGTATGTCAGAAAGTACAAAAACAAAGGGCCCAGGTGTCCTGAGCAAACGACATCGAGCAGGCTAAGAATACAGTCGTGGTCATTTTGAGTCTGAGGCAGAGGACCTGAAGGGTTCTGAAGATGCAAGTAGTTTACATACAAAGACATTTAACTTCGACTTAATTTTCTGTCATTATGGAACTTTATGTGTCAACTTCACATTCTGCTGAGAGCCTTGCCTGCTTCACTGATTAACAGCAGAATAAACAAAAACGAATATCATCATACCAGGCTATGGATACAAAGAGCAGGCCAGGGTCATGGTTCCCACACTTAAGAGTTGAATAAATGACCTGTGCTTCCTCTCTGAACAGACAGAAAAAGGAAGAAAATCACAGGCTTCAAACAAGTGGTAAAGAGATACATGAGCAGCACCCAGCTGTGTCTAGCACCAGTCATGGGGAAGAAACGCTTCAACAGCACCCTAGGGAGGGAGAGAACCTGACTCATAACTACAACGTTAAATAATCATTAGCGGTGGGTCTCTGAAAAATCACTAGTGAGATTTAATTCACAACCACCGACTTGCCCTCAAAAGTGCTTTCTAATAATACTGAGCACATTCCAAATAGCCTCCCTCTGCCAAGAACTCGCCTAGGGCACCTCCCTTTGCTCAGCAACCAGGGTGAAAAATTGTGCCAGGGGAACCTTACTCCTTCGCTTTTAAAGGAAATTGCCAATGTCCATTCTGCCGGGTGTTTATCCACATGAGTGGCTCCTAAATGAATTTAGGGAACAAACATAACTTTTAATAGCACATTTGGATCCTAAGTGGGAAGCAGAGGAGGCAAAACCAAAGAGGACGGGTGACTATGGACCCCAAGGAAAAAGTTAAAGACAATTCATCTGAGAAAAGAGACAACGTTGGAAAGTACTACAGAAAGCACAAAAGGAGAAAAAATAAGGTGTCACCTCAAAGTAAACAACTAGAAGGCGAGGGAGAGAAGCAGCCGAGAGGGGTCCGGAGCTCTGCATTACTGAACTCTACAAACCGCGGCGATGTGACTTGAGCGGAGGCTGGGCTCTGGGTGCGGAACCCTCGCGGAGGGGAGACACGGAGCGCGGTGCTGAGCGAGAGGCGCCCGGCAGCTTGAGGCGCACCGGGTCGGCTCCGTCCCGGTAAGCGGGGGACCAGTGCTGCCGGCCGCGCCGGGAAAGGTGCCCCGCAGCCCACCCGGGTCCCGGCCCGGCCCGGCCCCGCGCACTCACCGATGCCCAGCCCCACGACCAGGCGGCCAGCCAGCAACGCCTGCTTGGAGCCCGCGGCGGCCAGCACGGCGGAGCCGGCGGCGAAGAGCGCGCTGGCCAGCAGGATGGCGGCACGGCGGCCGCACACGCCGTTCAGGGCCCCGCCGGCCAGCGCCGCCACGGCCGCCGCGCCCACCGAGCCCGACACCAGCAGCTCCTGCCACAGCGCGTCCAGCCCGAGCTGCCGCTTGAGGAGCAGCATAGCGCCGGACACCACGCCGGTGTCGTAGCCGAACAGGAAGCCGCCGAGCGCCGAGAACACGGCGGCCACGTATACGAAGGCGGGGGTCTCATCTTGCTGGAACTGGCGCCGCGCCGCGCGCTCCAGGTCGGCGCCCGAGCCCGTGCCCGCGCGCTCCAGGCCGGCGCCCGCCTCGGCCGCCAGCAGGCTGCGCTCCCCGGAGCTGCTCGCCGCGTCGGGCTCCGGCTGCTTCCGGCGCCGCTCGCCCATCAGGCTGCCCAGGCTCCGCAGCGTGTACTCCGCATTCGCGCTCGCCTTGCGGGACATAGGGCAAGGACCCGGGTGCCGGGCTAGGTGCGCCGCCTCGCCGCCGGCGGGACCCGCGCGGGCTGAGGAGAAAGTTGCGCCCGGCGCCGCTGCCTCACACTCGCGCCCTAGCCTCTCGCCCGCGCCTGCCTGCCGAGCTGGCGCTGCGGAGCAGGCGGGCGGGAGGCGGGGGCGCGGTCACGTGCTGGGGGCGGGGCTTCCCTCTCTCCACCCTCTGTGGGCGGGTCCGATCTTCCTCTCCACCCCCCGTGGGACAAGAGCCGGGACCTCTCCAGGGCTCCGGCCCCAGTGTTGGTCGAGCGCGGGCTTTGTGGACTGAGGGGCAGCACAGGGCGGGCACGCTGAGGATGACCAGAATGTTGGCGGGGAGAAGCTCCTGAGGCGGCCTGAGCTGCCTCTGGCTACCCGGATAGCCGAGGTGGAAAGGACCTCGGGAAAAGCAAGTTGAGTTGGTGTGGCGCACAGCAAGGACGCTTCCTCCGGCAGCACGGTGATAGCCCCCAGTGTGTCCTGCTTCCGGCGTTACCAGAGTTTATTCTGAAGCGGTCAGAGCCACTTTCTCCCGTCGCTGTAACAGTCACTGCCCGCCCCTTCCCCAGTCCCGCTTATTCCAAAGGGGTGGTGCATCGCGATGGCTGGAGGACGGAGATACGAATCCCTGGTGTACATCCCAGATCTCCTCTCGATCCCCAATGCGTGAAAGAAAACGTAGGCATCTACCCTTATGTGACAAGAGATCCCCACTGCTGGAGGAGAGCCCGGGGACTGACCTGTGACATGCTGTCTCCACCTCCCTTCCAACGCGCGAGCTGCAGGGAGCTGCGACTTCCACCCAGCTTCCCCACAGTCATCCAGTCGTCGTTTAACGTAAAGCAAAACGAACGTTATTTCACACCCATGGACTTTATTATCCGTTGCTGTTTGTTGGTTTGAGGTTTCTGGCTTTCCTTGGGTTCAAAAGCTCTGTCACAGTCTGTTACAGTCCCGCCACGAGACAGAAAGTTGACCTATACCTCCGAGGTGCTTTGATGCTTCAGACTGAGGCCGCGAGTGAAGCATTCAATTGCTCCCGCAATTCCAGGGTCCCCTTACTTCTCTTACTGAAGCAAAAGGCTTTTTCGCGAGAGGATATATTGTTCTTGCTGTCTCAAACGTTCTAATTGAGAGTAAAAGGGGAGGGTTGGGTTTTTGTTTGTTTTTTGTTTTGTTTGTATCCCTGTTGCAGTAAAAAGTTGCGTTAGAATTTGTCTAAATTGCTTTCTTGTGGTTTATAGGTCATGATTATCCCCATAATGTGGCGCAATCCAACAATTATGAAAATTGAATTAATGAGTTCAAAGGCTTAACTGTTTAAATTGATTGTATAGCTATAAACTAAGGCGAGGATGCACCATCCTGCCCGGCGGTGCTTCTAGAGAAAGCCTTCTACTCTGGAGCTTGGAGCGTTCAATCCTCTGACTTCAGAGGTTCCCGGGAGAGCGCGCCTTTTTCGTGCCCACTGCGTATAGCAAAACTGCGCCCCCTGCTGCTGAGATGGTTCCACGGCTTCTGAAGAGAAGGGCTCTCCCAAGAGAAGGGCTCTCCCAATAGAAGCCGCTGGACAAAATGTGTTTTCTTGTTGAAATGAAACAAGCTGTTTTAAACCCAGCTAGTGTAGTGCACACCTTGGCTCCTAATCATCCCTTGCTAGAAATTCAGCGTTGGAATCACAGAAGACTACACTGCTACTTAAAAGTGGAGGTTGGTGTTCAGAACTTCTGTCTATGTCAGTTTACATCTGAAAAGAAACATGGCAACAAAACAGGCCTTATCCAGAAGGTTAAAAAATGCTCTCTTCTGCTGTCAGAGGTTCAAGTTAGCACAAGATCTTAAATCTAAAATGCAGTTTCCTGAAGTCTACCCCTGCTTGTGGATGTATAGAATGGTCAACAAACCCCAGTTTTGTTTTGGCTGGTTCTCATCTGCAGAGCAAGAGTGCAGCAGATACTCCCTGACTTGAGTAAGTGTGACAGTGTTTTAAATGCAATTAATTACTATCTAGCAATAAATTATACACAGCATTATTGCTTTGTGATATTTAAATTCCTATTTTTAAGAATATCTGTTTTACAAGCCCTAGGAACACTACGACCCACCACATGAGGAAAAGGAGAGACAGAGGTGTTAGCTACATGTGCTAAATATCAAACAAAGATTAGTAACCCATCCAATAGAAATTTTCATTGTTGCCAGGGATTTGGCTCAGCGGCATATGTGCCTTCCTGAAAAGCGTGGTCACGAGTTTGATCCCCTGTACCAAAAAAAAAAAAAAAAAAAT
>PVJX010036217.1:0-17759 GCA_004027295.1 Dolichotis patagonum
GCTTTGCCTTGTTTAAGTTCAACACACATGAAGGTATGGACAGCTGTTTTGAGGAGAATGAGAGACACTATGACAGCCATTCATGGCTTCCCTAATGTCTGGTCTTGAAGACCTGTAATGCCCTCCTCATCCTGCTCAGATCAATTCCATACTAGGTTGTTTCATGTGAATTCCCTATATGTGACAATATGGACAACTACTTGGAAGAAAACAAGAGTCAATATGATACAGAGTGAGTATCTCCAAGTGTCTAGCTTTGAAATTTGTCTTACATTGCTTTCTTGTGACCCGCTTTGCTCTGTTTTGTTGTTTAATTTTACCCTATTGATATAATTACATGTATATTTGAGTGGGTAAGATGGATGACCATATTGTTTTTGTCAGATCGTGGAGCAGAACTGTTAACAGTCTCACTGATTGAATATCTACTTTACATGTTTTAACTTTGTAATTTGAACAACTATTTCCAAGAAGTCAGTATGTAATTAGTCAAGTAATAATTTCTTAGGTTTTATTGTTGTTGTACTTTTCCTTTTTTCCTTGGAATACTGTATTGTCGCTACCCTTTATTCTGTTTTATTTTTTTCTCTTTAAATAAAATTATTTTTTTAAAAAAAGGTAATCTTAGTGACTGTCTGTCTAGCTTTCAGGAAGCGCCCATTTTCCTTTCAGCTACACTATTTTACATTCTCATCAGCACTGCCTAAGGGTTCTTGTCTTCACATTGCCAAGTTATTTTCAGTGCTTTTAGTTATCCTAGTGCCGTGATGGCGAGCCATTTATACAATGATTTAGGTATCTATGTGGATCCCTAAAATATCTAAATAACTGAGTTCTGGTTGCTGTCCTGAGTGGAATTCTTTTCCCTTTCTAGGCTGTTTCATGCTGGCATATGACGTCAATTTTTGTCTTTTTACTCTACAAATTCATTAAATTCATTAGCTTGAGTAACTGTGGATTTTTCATGTCTGATTCTATCATTTCAGTTTTACTTCTTCCTATTTATCTACCTTTCCTTCTCAAACAGCTGCATCTAGAACTGCCTGTACACTAATAGCATAGGAAACCTTGTTCTATCTTAAAAGTTTTCCTGGTTTTTCTTTTTTTGTGTGCACGTGTGTATGCATGCAGTAGTGAGGACTGAACTCAGTGTCTTTGTCTTCTCCTTGAGCTATGTCCCCAGCTTTCTGAGACAGGATCTAAGTCATTAAGTTGCCCAGACTGGAGCCAAACTCCTGCCTCAGCTTCCCAGACCACTGGGACATGCGCCACCAGGCCCAGGTAGTCTTCCACTATTTTGATGTTAGCTGTACGCAAGTTTTTTCACAAATCCCTCTGTTGTATCTGTAACACTGCCTAATTTTGTTTTTCTTTTGATGAAAAGAGTGCTGAAAACTTGTAAAGACTTTGTCTGCATTACTGAAATGATCTTATGGTTCCTTTCCATTAGAATAGGGTGTTCAACTGACCACTAAACCCCATTATATTCCCGAAGGAGCCCACCAACACTGCAGTGATACACCACTATTGGTTTTCATTAATACCTCCTCTACTAAAACTTGAGAACTATCTTCTCACTACACAGTAATGTAAGTGTCCAAGCTTACTTCTGTACCCCAGAGTAGCACTCAGTGACCACATTTTCAATTAAACAGACTCTGGGTGGAAGAAACTACAGATATCACACACTTCAAAGGTAGTATTTAATTACCTGTGACCCCGGGGGTAAAAAAGGATACCTCTCTTGATAGTTATTTTTAGCATCTGCTTCATAAAGCACTGCCCAAGGAGCTATCCCGATGAGTGCCTTCTCCCTTGACTATTTGAATGTTTGTTTCAACAAACTGATTTTTAAGGTTGATAAAGGAAATGTCTCATTATAATTTCATTTCGTGAAGTAAAGTATTTCACAGGAAAGCAGCTAAAATTACGGCTAGTTTTTCAAGGCAATCCTTCTTGACTCTATTAAGCACTGAATATATCAGTTTTCTTAAAATAAATGGATACATCGGGTACATTTATACTATTCTCTTAGAAGAGTTTATTATAAATCAGTTTCATAGGCCACAGGAAATAAAAGGACTATGTACAGCCTCACAGGAAACAGGCAGAGAGCAGAGGGTCAAGATGAGTCTAGGGCCTTGGTGGGCGCATTCCCGGGGGAGGGGGCCCTGTAAGGGAAACCAGACAATCCGGTGAGACTCCTTGAACAACAGCATAAACAAACAAACAGGTCTGTGGTTACGAGGGCCTGGGGAATCGGTCCCACGCTTCTGTGGAGCTACTTCCATAACTCTGGCCAAGGTCAAAGAAGGCCTGAAGTAAGAGTAAGAAGTACAGTCAGTGCTTGATCTGCAATTCAAATCCCCACCTCTGTCCTAACCCCCCCCAAACCTACAGTTATCAAGCAATCAAGGGATTTCCCTGGGACTGCTGGATTCCTATATCTAGAAAACCCAACTGAAAAAACAAGAGTTCACTGTATTTGGTCGTGGCTTGGTGGAAAAAAACAAGGCTGAGATGCCAAGCGGTCTCTGGGCCTACTGTTTTACCCATATGGGTGCTGTCTCAACATTCCTTAGACTAGAGTTAAAAAGGCACACATTCTGAAGAGTATTGCTAAGCCCAGAGCACCTCTTAATTACTAGACACTATCAAACCCAGCACATAAGACAATTTCATATCCTCTGTGTGGAATCCTAAGAATGCATCATTTCTCAGTACCGAGGCACTGAGAAGTAAGTACTCTGGAATTCATTTCCCTAACCTCAAGGCCCAAAAGCCAAGAGGATGAGGTCTAATAAATCCAATCTTGCCTTCATTTCTAGTCCCACTAGGCTCTAGGGAAGAAACCCAGTCACTGCATCAGGAACTTACCTCGCATACCTGGGGGAGGGGGCCGCATCCCTGGAGGGGGCATGCCCATAGGAGTCCCTCGTCCAGGAGGGATCCCCATTGGGGGACCCATGGGTGGCCGCATGCCAGGAGGAGGACCCATCATGCCTGAAAGAGAAAAGCCCCAAGAATATAGCTAAAGTGTCTGTCTTGAAAAGATGGAAGAAAATACACAAAACTGTCTATCAAGCCAGATAAACTATTCCACCCTCTCGGTCTCTCCTAACAAACTAACACTTGGGCCAAACAGCCAGGGCTCCCAGTGAATGGCTTTTGTTCAGCTAGTTCTAAGCCGGATCTCAGAGTAATCCTGCTTCATTACACAAATGCATCATCAGTTTCAGTCAAGGTGCTATCTCATCATGAATCCAGCTAGTGTCTCACATCGGTGGCCCATGGTCTCCTCATGACCTCCTCACCTGGAGGGGGAGCCCCTCGGCCCATAGGTGGGGGAGGACCCCCACGGCCGGGTGGGTACTGAGTAGGGGCCCCTGCAATACTAGCTGTGGCAGCAGCCGCAGCAGCCGCAACAGTGCCTCTTCCTTGTGGGGTCATCACCTAGAAGGACACAAGAAGGAAGGAAGCGAGAACAGTACAATGCAATGCAGCATCCCACTCCCGTCTCCCCTGCTTGGTGAAACAATAGTATATACCAAATTCCCTAAAGTTACAACTCTTGGCATCAGACTTCCTATTCAAAACCATACGTCAAGAAAGGTCAAATGTGAATATCCAATCCCACCTTTTAGGTCAGAGTTTAAGGTTACCCAATTCAATTTAGGGAAGGCATCTGCATTTGCAAGTAAAACCTGATGATAAGTTATAAGAAAGTACATTGAATGTTGCCACAGAAACATCTTGCTCAAATACTGTTGGCCAAAATCCCTTTTGTGCATCAATTCGCTTTAATAGATATGAACAGCCTGATCATCACGGTCTGGTCATTCTGGACTCCTCCCCAAACTGTCCACCAAGAGATGATCCCCTTCCACCAACTCCTCACCTGCTGAGATGGCCCACCAACCCCACGGACTGGCCCAGCAAGTCCTGCAGGAGCCTGTGGCATGGGAACACCAGCCGGGATTCCTCTACCCGCAGCCCTACCGATTCCTGGGCCCCCAGCAGCTCCTGCAAGTGGCACTCGGGCAATGCCAGTCTAAAAAATAAAGAAACAAGCTAAAATAATCAGTGGCCTAGAGAATCAGAAATTTACTTTGAAATATCATTGCGAATAGAGCCTATCAGATTTCAAAGGCATCAAAACACTTGGAACACTACCTGTCCCATGTGCTAACATCATTCCTTCCCCATCCAAAAATATATGACCATAGGTCACCTCCAAAGCATGCTTAACCAGAAATTAAGTCTAGAGAACTATGTCACAACTCAAACCACCTATATGCACTCCTATGAAAACTAAATGAAGGGCTGGAGTATAGTGTAGCACTACAGCACCACCTACACCCTGGCAAGTGCAAGGTCTTGGGTTCAACTTTTGGTTTAAAAAAAATTCAACCAAGAACGAAGTCCCAGGTTCTATTCAGAAGGGTTCAGTAGACAACAGAACTTGACATGGCAACAAAAGGACATGAGATCCATTTCCAACTAACTCTTACCTCCTAGGTGACAGTGGACAAATAATTCTACAATGCTGGGACTCAGTCCCCTCATCTGTAAACAACAGGATCATAATAAAACTGCCAAACTCTACTGGAAGGGTGTACTAAGCATTATGAATATGTACACATATTTTTAACCAAAAAATTTGATAACATCTCTTACATTTATAACTGAAAAGTCACAACATGAGAGCCAAAAAAGAAATAATGACTGGTATAAACTACTTTGTACTCACTGGAGAAATACCTTTAGGTCATTAATATGATTTACAACGTGAGTAACTGAAAAAATTTTTATACTATTAAGTGAAAAAGCAGAGCAAAATGCAACATATACATCATGTGTTAAGTTAAAAAAATGAACATGGATAAAAAACAGGCAAAATTATTCTCTTGAGTAACATCTTAAAATGAAAAAAGGGGAAACAAACTTGGTTAGACTCTCTCAAGCTTATTCTGTAAACTTAGCTTGGTGCTTACAGAACCAAGATTGGGCTCAAATGTCAGTGTCACCACTTGGCTGTGACATGTGAGGCAAGTTACTAAACTCCAGGTGTTTCACCTATAAAAAGGATAATTTATCTCAAAAGACTATCACAGGAATTTAAAAAATCCTCACATGTTCAATATACAGCAAATGCTCAGTATCATGAGTTGTTATACTGTAACTGGTCATGCACTCCATTGTTTGGAGTTAGGAAATGTTTAGTTCCACCTAGACTTTGTCATCACATTAAGAACTGGTGTAGCTGGCCCCTCAGGTGCCGCTCACCGACTCTATCAACTGAGGAAGGGAGCGTTAAATTCAGAAAAATCCAAATCCTACTTCATTTCTTACTTTTAAGTTTCTTTAAGTTTTCATTTGTTACCTATAAAAGGGGGCAAACACAGAGGACTTCTGTGAAAAAGGCAATGAAATGCATAGAACCTAACAGAGCTTGGCTCCTGCAGGTGTCTCCCTCCCACAGGCTTCCTGCTCCACTCACATCTTTGGGAGGAGGTCCTTCCACTGTCATTGAGACCAGGTTCTCCCCTCGCAGCAGCACCAGACCTAGGACGCGTTTCTCTTCTCTTTCGGCTTGCTTAGAGTTCTTTGGCCTAAAGCAGGTTTAGAAGGAACAAAACAGCAATCATTAGAGGAGAGATAAAGCTCAGGTTCACCTGCCTCCATGTCTCCAAGGCTTGCCTCACACTCTCTCCTGACGAAGAGTACAGAAACATCCCTGAGACAAGTCCTCTGTACCATCTCCATAGGCTGAGGGCGTGAGCCCTTAGGAGAATATCTATCTGTTTCCTACCAATCCCAGGGGATGCACAGACCAAGAAACAAGAGAGCCCAGCCCTGGTTCAGATGCTGTCCTACAACCGACTAGGAAGATCTCCCCTTCAGCCAAGTCTTTGATATGTCAGAGGCAGCTACAACTCCCAAGTCAAGTGAATTCCACCCACCCCACTTTCATTCAGTGCCCTTCCAGGACCAATTCAACCCCACCAGCCTCTGCTTTTATTCCTCACCTCACTTCAGAAATAGAAGAAGCAATAAAGGAAAAGGTAAGAGAAGTTTCACATGCAAAGAGGGTGGATTGTTTGCGTCTATTCCTTAAAGGCACAACAAACCCCCAAACAGTAAAAACAAGGAAAAAGAAATGCGACAGTATAGGGGAAAAGGATTGAAGATGGGTAGCAAAAGCCAAGATCCTCAGAATAGAAGAAAAAATTCTGATTTTTAAAAAAAACTTAAAGATTTTACTTTGGTATTTTATATTTGATTAATTGGTTTTCTATGGATAACTTTTCAGCTCAAATTTTTCTATTTTTAAATAATAAGTATGTCATAATGGGGGGGGCCTTATGGTCATTGCCATTTTTCCCTACTGACTTTTAAAAACTTTTTCCAACAAACATTTTTTTATCAGAACAAAAATCAGTTTCATTTAAAAAAACAGAAGGAAACCATTTGGAATAGTTTCACACTGACCTGCTGGCCCCAGCTATACATTTTTTTATCTTATATTTCTTGGTCTTAGACCACAAAAGAAAACAACAGCTCCCTTAAAAAAAAAGTCCAAGAAAATTCACAATCAGTTACCACATAATACAAAAACCGCACAGGACAAAAAGTATATGCATGACCACAAAGTCACATAACTCTTCGGGCCTCAAGGTGTCTTAAATACAGAACAGGATACAGCTAGCTTATTTCATTCTGTAGGCCAGAAGCTTATGATCAACGATACTTAAGGGAGTTAGCCAGTAACTTATGGAATTGTATCAAAGCAGAAAACATCTCCAATGTTTCTAAAATCACTGGCCCCAAATCAACATGGGGAGCAGAGCACTTACCCTGAAGAGGGTCAGAGGCTTCTTAAAGCAGTTTCAGACCAGGCTGCATTGGGAGAGCCCTTTAGGCTACAGCTTTACAAATAGGTAATGAAGCCAGAAAATCAAGCTCTCCCCCCTCACACCTGTGGGGAGAACATGAGAGCCCTTTACCCCAGTACTCAGGGGGAATGTAAAATGCGAGAAACAAAAAGCCTAGCAACCCTCCACACTGACTTCTACTCTGCTACAATCAGAGAGGCTTGCTGGCTAAGATTTCTTAGTGTCAAGGTCCCCACTTAGGTCTGCCCTCAAAAGCAGAACGGAAAGGAGCCTACTAGCTACAACACCTTCTGCCACTTGGCCCACCCACTCGATCCACTCCTCTAACAGCCCCAGTGGCCCTCTCCTCACTTGATCTTCCTGAACTCATCGCAGTCACAGAGGATCAGATTCATGTGCTTGTCGAAAGCCTTGAAGGTGCCGATGAAGATGCGGCCGTCTTGCAGGATGCACCGCATCCTGTAGTCGATGTGCTGCAGCATCTTGCTGCTCTTGCCCACCGTCTGCATGAAGAAAGCGGCAGGGGTAAGAGTCAGTTCTTTGGGACCCACAAACCCCTGGGTCCTCCCTAAAATTTCCCACCATGGCCTTACTTTCCATGTGTCTTTTATCACAGCCCTTTTCCTGAAAAGTCTCCTATATCATCCTACTTTCAGCCCAATAATCTGCTGTTCTCCCTTAAAAATCAATCTTTTTCAGCTAAACATGGTGGCATACACCTATAATCCCAGCACTTGGGGAGGCTGAGGCAGGAGGATCATAAATTCAAGTTCTGCCTAGGCAACTTAGTGAGACCCTGTCTCAAAATGAAAAAGGAAAAGAAAAAAAAAAAAAAAAAAACACCCCATGAATGTAATCTCAGCATTTAGGAAGGCTAAAGCATAAGTTCAAGTTCTACCAGGACAACTCAGCAAGACCTTGTCCCAAAAAATAAAAAGGGATGGGGATGTGGTCTCTGGTAGAGCACCCTGGATTTAATCCCCAGTATCAGAAGTGAGGGAAGCTTGGGAGGTAGCTCGGTGTGACAGCCCTGGGTTCAAACCTCAGTAACATTAAAGAAAAGAAACTTTCTCATATTACAACTGCCTCTATCTGTGTTATGTCAGGGAGGAGCATGGAATGCCACCAAGTTAATCAAATTCACTTATACTAGATTCAGTTATCTGCTGCGGATTATATGTGACTCAAGTGCCGTGGGATATCCAAATCCCATTTAAATAATAAAGGACTGAACTGCGACTGCCACTAAAATCCAATCAAGGAGTTTATTTCTTGAAGGGAGCTGGTCATCTTGGAAGTGAAGAGAACGGAATATCCAAATCAAGAACTTCTTAGTATGGTTCCAAGATCCATAGAGGTAAACTTGTGGCAGCCAGAGTGCTAATCACCATGGACACATAATAGTATTCTTAACATTCCTACTTTATAGTCTAGCTTCCAATGTGAGTTTGCTAAGAGACTGCGTAGATATCACCATCAGATACGGCCCTTGGCAGTTTTATTCCTTTAGAAACACCACCTGACATATGATCTGTATTATCAGCCTCCCATCAGTCTGAAGGGCGAAGGCCAGTCCTAACTTATCCAAGTGCCTTCTCCCACTGGGCCTTCTGTTCATCTTTCTGAGCTTAAATAAATTCCTGAAACTTGCCTCCCTCACCATACTGCCTACCTCCTTTAAAATCCACATCGTGATACTTTGGCTTTCAATTCACAGCAAGTTCCCCTTGTAATAGCTGACTTACTAGGTGCTCAAGTATTGTCATTAGTCAGGCAGTGTGATTAGTACTGTTCATATCACAATGCTCAAAACTGGACCTATTATTATTCCTATTTTACAGATGAAGCCACTGAACCTGGAAGAGATCAAGGAACTTTGTGACATGTCTCACCAGCTAGAAAGCTGTGCTGGAACCAATCAATTCTTTAGTATTATATGAGGTTTCCCTGCTTCTAGTCTTACCCACTAATTAAGAGTTAAAACTAATTAAGACTTAGAGATCATTCTAAGCCCAACTGGGTTCAAATCCTTCCCTATTTAAAACCCTTCGATGGCAAGCCTCATCACTAACATGACAAAGTAACATGCAAAGCCTTCAGCTACCAGGTTCCTGCCAGTTCGTCCCATGCCACCTTCTACCTCTTCCTTCCCCCTCCAACAACTTCGAATCATGCTTCCCTTCAAACTCGTTTGCCCTTGAGTTTTCCAGTTCCTATTTTTGCTGGGAAACCCGACAATTATCAGGAACCTCTCAGAAATCATCAACTCAAAGTATTCTTACTCCGCCTCCCCCTCCGCCGTTACTTTTGCCTAGTTCTTAATTTCCACACTGAATTACAGTATCCGTATGCTCAACCAGAAAGCTAAACTCGTTAAAGAAATAAAACACTTCATGTTGTGGCTCCAGCGCCTGCATAATCGTTACATACACAAACATTAAAAACACGATTCGCAAATGAGTGGAACTCCTGCAATCACCCTCCTATTCCCTCTTCGCCATACAATAACCCTGCAAGTTTGTAGTTTGCACTCGAGTTTGGTGGACAACCCTGCAACCCTGTAGTTTCGACCATAAATCTCCCCACAACAAATTCTTGCACTTCAACCCCTTTCACCAGTCTGAACCTATTACCCCGTTATCCCACCCCGCCCAGGCTGTAGTTTTCCGAAATCCCGGACAACATTCGCTCAACAAATTTCCTTCATGCCTCCCGGGTCTCACGCTTTACAGCTACAGAGGTGTGGAGAACTACAGCTCTACCTTCGCCACCACCTAGCGACCCGGCCCTCCCTTTTCCCCCTAATCCCGCCAAGCGGTCAAGGTCCAGTTATTTGGTGCCGGAGGCGAACAGACGCGGCCAGGGCCTTCACCTCCTTAACTGGCTCCAACCCGCGGCTTCCTCCCCCATCCGGTATGGCTCCCAAGACACCGCAGTCTTGGGGTCTCCAGTGCCGCTGGCCCACGCTTTCTTACCATGGTGGCGGTTCTGATGGTTCGGATTTGCGGCGGATTCTACTCCTCAGAGGCCTACACAGAGGAACCAGCCCGTTTCCCGCCGCTGCCACCGGAAATTCAGCCGCCAGTAAAATGAGGTCGGGTGGAACACTACTTCCGGTCCTGACCCTGAGCTCTTGAGTTCCGGCCTGAGGGCGGAGTAAACAATATCGAATTTGGTGGACAATGTCAACATCAGCTTTGACATTCTCAGAGTCTTAGCATCCTCTTGGGATACACATTTCCTAGCTTCTGTGCTCGTTGTGGCGGCTGGTGTCACCTCGTACCTCTTCCCCTGCTATTAACACTATTCCGTCCTCATTTCCTACCACCCTCCAGAGGCTCTCTCTTTAACCACTCTTGCTTTCCTGTTAACTGCCTCTTATTTTCCTCCAAATACTGACTGCTGTCTAACATGATGCTATAAGCAGTTTCTTCTTATCCCAGGGGATAACGCCAAGGTCCCCCACTGAATGCCTGAAACTGCAGATAGTACCAAGCCTGTGTCTCCTATCCATACATGCCTCTCCCAATTGCCAGCATCTGGACCCTTGCACTTTTATGGCCGCTGTTAAGTAAAATAAGGACTACTGGAACACAAGCACTGCAATACTACAATCTGACCGTAAATATGGCTACCAAGTGACTAGCAAGTGTGTAGCATATACCGCATAGATAAGCTGGCAAAGGGATGATTCACAGCCAGGCAGGACGGGGGCAAGTATTTCATCATGCTACTAGAGTAGTGCACAATTCAAAACTTACGAATTGGTTATTTCTGGAGTTTTCCATTTAATACTTTTGCACCATGATCGACTGCAGGTTACAAATCACAGAAAACAAAACTTTGGATAAAAGAGGACTACTGTGTACTTTTATTATTTTATTATCCCTTTCCCTTTTAGAATGGAAGCTCCATATGTGTATCAATTTTTCTTTGTGTTTTATTCATTGCTGTGGTGCGTAGAATACTACTTAGCACAAAGGATTCAATATATGAATAATCTCAGTCTCATGACTTTTAATTATTACCTATCCGCAGACCAGTCCTCTACTTCCACATCTGCTGGGGCTTCTCCAAGCAGACGGTGGCCATTGTCCACGCTGTTGTCCTCGGGTTTGTCACCGTGTCCTGCTTCTTCTTCATCCCAGCTGCCATGTTCTCAGTCCTGGATGATGACTGGAACTTTCTTGAATCCTTTTATTTTTGTTTTATTTCCCTGAGCACCATTGGCCTGGGGGATTATGTTCCCCCAGGGGGAAGGCTACAATCAAAAATTCAGAGAGCTCTACAAGATCAGGATCACGTGTTACTTGCTGCTGGGCCTCATCGCCATGCTGGTGGTTCTGGAGACCTTCTGTGAGCTCCACGAGCTGAAGAAGTTCACGGAAGATGGGCTGGGGATTTAGCTCAGCGGCATAAGCGCCTGCCTTGCAAGCAAGCGGTCATGAGTTCGATCCCTAGTACCGGAAAGTTCCGGAAGCTGTTCTACGTGCAGAAGGCCAAGGATGAAGACCAGGTGCACATTGTGGAGCACGACCAGCTGTCCTTCTCCTCCATCACAGACCAAGCAGCCAGCGTGAAGGAGGAGCAGAAGCAGAGCGAGCCCTTCGTGGTCGTGCAGGTGTCTGCCTATGCAGACAGCTCCACTGAGTCTGGCCGTGGGCTGCACAACGGGGCTGGCGCGAGGGATAGATTCAACTGTGTCCATTTATACAAGAATGTAAAAGCCAAGGTGATGTTATTTTGAGAAAAGTCTACTGTTTGCATTATTTTTAAAAGTAGAATAAAGGAATCCTTGACTTTGGAAGGATGTCTGATATGTGGGAAAATGGGATCTGTACCTGTGAGTCACAGGTGACAAAATTACCTGTACTAATAGACGAGGTAGATAAAAACAGATTTTGTATTTTAACTTGGGGACGTTGGGGTTTGCATTAAAATCATTTAGCTGATGGCTAAATAGGAACATTTATATTTAAAAGCAAAAAATTGAAATGGAGTTTTATAAATGGGTTTATGTGTGTTGGTTTGCATGCACCCGTTCAAAGTGATTATTTTTGTAGAATCTAAGTTAAACCTACTATTTATAATGGATAAGTTTCCATTAACTATGTACCTATGAAGTATAGATATGTTTATATCCTGTACATATGGTGTAGGTTGCCAGATCTCAATGTACTTCTTAATCCAAAATTTTAGATATTTTTCCTTTTGATTTCTCTTTATACTAAGGAATCCAGAATTGCTATAATAAGAAGAGGAACAATAAATTTAAGAGTAAATAACTATAACATTCTATTACAATAAATATTTCTATCTTCTTGCAATAGTGTATCAGATGTCTAAAATATCTATAAACTCTTGTTTTGGAAGAAAACAAGCAAGGAATAGCAGAATTTGTAACAATGTTGAGATATTTTGTTTAGAAAGTAATTTGTGATTTATACCTACCTAGTACTAAAGCACAGAACTTGGACATAAAAGCCCCAAATGAACCATGTTCCATTAATCCATAAATCCTAAATTAGCTAAAATAAATAAAAACCATGATTGATTATAAAAAAATTATTACCTATATCCCCAGGACTTTCAAATTTATTCCTCTCACCTGGACATTTCTATCTCTTGACCTTTTATACCCAGCCACCTGCTTGACATGGCTGTCTAGTAGGTACACTAAATTTAGTATGTTGAAAACTGAATTCTTCATTCTATTCATTCTTTCCTAAACTACTACTTCTTCAGAGATCACTATTGCAGTTTTTTTAAAGACAACAAAAGACGGAGTGACAAACTTAAAGCATACTTCTCTCCCATCTCATAATCATCCCATGAGGAAATCATATGGACCCCCACATTAAAATTGTTCTAACATCTCTGGCTTGTATTACCGAATGAGCTCCTTACTGGTCTCTTGCTTCCTCTCTCATTCTCACAGAGCCAGAAGAATCTTTCTAAAATGTTCTTAGATTACATTAGATTATTTCATTGCCCTACAGTCCACCTCCCAAAGACTCCCCAGACCTGAACTCCTTTCCAATCACGTCTGCAATGTTCTGCTCATTCATCAGCCTCCAGTCACACTCGTCTGCTTGCTGCTCCTCAAACCCAGTAATGACAGCTGCCACCTCAGAGCTGTGTCATCTTCACAACATCGCTAAAAGGTGTGTTCTGTCAGCTCCTTTCTGTCCATCTATAGAGGAAGACATGGAGGCTCAGAGAGATGAATTAGTTTGCACGGATGGCAGTTAAAATGTGAATATTTGTCTACCTCACTTTTCAGTTGTTTCTTTGCCCCCAAATTACCCAGGCACCTAACATATCATTCATGTGTGCATTCATTTATGTCTTTAAAATATTTAGCACCTATTAATGCCATGCCATGTTAGAGGATACAAAGTTCCTTCCCCCAATGAGCTTATATTCCAGCAAGAAAAACAATAAACCAAATGAAGTATACAAAGTACCATTAGAGTAATGTGAAAGAATAAAGGTTAAAGGCACTGAAAATGCTGAACTGCAAAATTGCCCAGGTAATCAGGGAGAGCCATGAGGATCAGCAGTTAAGATAGCACTATTGCTATCACCGGAGTTCTGCTGTAAGTTTCGTCTGGGCAATTCTAACACCTTTGCCTTTCCCAGTTTTATATTAGTCTCGGTGCTGTTCATCACACTTTATCATTCATTCTCAAGATCTCTTCCGGAACATCCATCCTATGTATTTATCCATATATCCCCAAGAAACTTGGAAATACAATGTATGATTGTAAAATGTGGTGTTTAAATTTAAAAAATTACTGCAGGGCCGGGGATTTAGCTCAGTGGCATAAGCACTGCCTGGAAAGTGCAAGGTCGTGAGTTTGATCCCTGGTACAAAAAAAAAAAAAATTATTACAATAAAAGATACATTACTATTAATCTACCTCAAAATAGTCCCTTTCTCTTCTAATACATTATCTCTCATTGTTCTTGCCACTTTCTGAGGCAGTTTTGGAAATCATATATATATTATATATATTTAATATATATAAAATTTTTATCTCTTTAACAGTTGTGCGATTGTGGCTGCCTCAGTATCCTAAATGATTGAAAATCTTTACCTTTATTATCATTTTTACTTTGGGGGAAGAGCCAGAAGTCACATGGTGCCAGATGCAGGCAAAAATGTGGATGAGGACACACTGTATGGTTATTACGAGCTTGCCCTGCCATCAGATTGCACTCACAGCAGCATTTGCTGTACTTTCCACCAGATTTTGTAAAGACACAAAGAGGACTTGTAGGACTGCTTCGGAAAATGGCAAGAATGATAACTCTGTCCAAAGGGGGGGTAGTATTTTGAGGAGAATTAATGGGAGTGTCTAATAAATTTTTAAAAATTTAAACATTCACCATATTTTTAATCATTCTTTGTATTTCACTAGTTTGGTCAGGCATCCTTCCACTACTGCAAAATTTATTACTTTTCAGATTTTCATATATTGAGCCCTGTCTCTTAAAAAGGCAACTAAGCCTGTTTTGGTAGCAGTTTAGCAGACTTAGGCAAAGGTAAAGCCCTTCTATTTTTACCAGCTATTAGAACAATGAAAACTATTTTAAGTATTATTAAAATTCACAAAATGAAGCTTATTTCCTCCCAGCCAAAAAAGTAGCTTTCTGGTTCCCAAAGAAGTAAAGGGAAAGATAGGAATGGGCAGCCGGCAGCAGTGAGCACCTGCTGAGCCAACGCTGTCTTACGGTTTATCGAGCAGGTCACAGTAATCCGCCTTGTGTTCTACAGCAGCAGTGGAAGAGTGTGGCCTGCCCGCTCATGTAACCCGGCTTTTCTCTGATTCCCAGATTTCTCTGGTCCTCAGCTGTGTCCCAACATTCAAAGAAAAAATGTTTTATCCTTTTAAGAAAACTGGTGGAACTTAGGATAGCTAAGATGATTGTGCTACAAATTCTGTAAGTTCATAAAAGAAAGCAGTTAACATTCATAGGATTGGAACAATTTTGCATGTCTGTGTCTGGTGGCCTGAGGAACTCTTGAAGATCACTATGTAAAATATCAATCTTAGTTATGTTTCTACCACCTTGTTTTGAAGGCCTATATTGTCATTGTTTTGGGCTCTTTACTATTGTCCTTTTTGTTTCTTATTTTTCTAGTAATGTTTTGTTTTGTTTTGTTTTGTTTTGTTTTCCCTCTAATGCAGAAAGGATAGATGTAGAGGTGTACAGGAAACATGCAGAGGCTTATACATGCCTAGAACTTCTCCAGAACAGTTTATAAGAATCAATTATATTATGTGTGATGAAATGAACAGCTACTTTGAAGAAAAACAGACACTATGGTATCCATTGCTGATTCTGTATCGTCATATTGTAGAATCCAGTAATACTTCTATTCTGTGTTCAGAGTGGTTTTAGTCAATTTTGTATTGTTTAATTTCAACACACATGAAGGTATGGACAGCTATTTTGAAGCAAACAAGAGACATTACGGTAATCGTTGATTTTCCCACTGTCTGGTTTTGAAGGCCTGTAATGCCTTCATTACTTTGTTGTGATCAGTTTTATACTATTTCATTTTGTATGAATTCGTTGAATGTGAAGATACAGACAACCATTTAGAAGAAAATAAGAGACATTATGGTAGCCACTGTAGATCTCCTGTTGCCTTGCTTTGAAATCTGTGTCACTTACATTGTTTTCTTCTGATCTGCTTTGTTTTGTTGTTTAGTTTTACCCTTTTTAAAATAAAAAAAAATAATAAATTTTAAAAATTTTAAAAAGAACACTGGTGAATGGAACTCCAGGAAATCAGGGAATTCTTTTGTTTTTCATGATTCTAGAATATCATGTTTTAAGCAATTGTAAACTCTGGATTAAAACTAACAAATTAAGTACAAGATTTGATATACAATAAGAAGATGGAATTTATTCTTTATTTCATGCAAGTTATGATAAAATAAAAGGGATAATATGGTTATTTATTAATGAAAGATGAGGCAATAAAAGAATTTCATATTTCTATAAATTCTTTATTGCCTGTTCTTTTTTTAGAAAAAAATTGATTCAAAACAATTTTATGTTGAAGGAGGAAACAGAAGAGGTTGACCAATGGGCACTGAGTTATAGCTACAGAGGAATAATAAATTCTGGTCTCATTTACATAGGGTGAATACTATATACTCCAAGAAGCTTGGAGAAAGAAATTTGAGTGTTTTCACCATTAAAACATAATGTATTTTTGAAGAAATAGACTTGTTTACGCTGATGAAAATACTACACAATGTTTATGTATCACATAATCTCCTGAAAATACACTGTTTTACATATCAGTGTCAAAATAAAATTTAAATTTAAAACATTTAAAATTCTGAGTTTGAGTGAGAAATACATGTACAGATAACATTAGAACAACACTTGTGTGTATGTATTAATTAGGTCCACTTTAATACGCATCGCCATACCTGATTTTTTGGCTTTTTTTAGACATGTCTTGCTATGTAGTTCAGGCTGAACTTGTACTCAATATGCAGCCTAGGCTGGCTTGAACTTTTGGCAATCTTTCTGCTTCACACTGCCAAATCGTGGGATTATAGACATGCACCCCCATGCCTGACACCCATACCTAATTTCACAGCCAGTCATCTTGCTAGGCATTTTGAAAGTCCCCAGCCCCAAACTTCCCAGAGGTGATTATGGGGGTTTTTTTGTTTGTTTGTTTGTTTGTTTTGTTTTTTTTTTATAATTTTATTTAAAGAGAAAAAAACAAAACAAAATAAAACAGAATAAAGGGTAGCCACAATACAGTATTCCAAGGAAAAAAGGAAAAGTACAAAAACAATAAAACCTAAGAAATTATTACTTGACAAATTACATACTGACTTCTTGGAAATAGTTGTTCAAATTACAAAGTTAAAACATTTAAAGTAGACATTCAAACAGTGAGACTGTTAACAGTTCTGCTCCACGATCTGACAAAAACAGCAATATGGTCAACCATCTTACCCACTCAAATATACATGTAATTATATCAATAGGGTAAAATTAAACACAACAAAACAGAGCAAAGCAGATCACAAGAAAGCAATGTAAGACATAAATTACAAAGCTAGACACTTGGAGATATTCACTCTCTATCATATTGACTCTTGTTTTCTTCCAAATAGTTGTCCAGATTGTCACATATAGGGAATTCACATGAAACAACCTAGTATGGAATTGATCTGAGCAGGACGAGGAGGGAATTTCAGGTCCTCAAGACCAGACATTAGGGAAGCCATGAATGGCTGTCATAATGTCTCGCATTCTCCTCAAAACAGCTGTCCATACCTTCATGTGTGTTGAACTTAAACAAGGCAAAGCAAGTTAAGATCACTTTGAACAAAAAGTGATAGTTTTGCTGGACTTCACATTATGACATTATGGAATCAGCACTGGGTATTGTAGTGTCTCTTTTTCTTCAAAGTAATTGTTCATTTCAACATGTGTTATATAGTTGGTTCTCGTAAGCTGTTTATAAGCTCTACACATGCGTGAGTCTCTACATATATATCTATCATTTCTGTATTAGCAGGAAAAACAAAACAAAACAAGATAAAACAATTCCTAGAAAAGCATGAGGCAGAAAAGTCACATAAAACTGCAATACAAGGTGATCTACAACGGTTACCATGGTCTCAGCAGTATATAACAACATTAATAAAAACAAAGCATTAGAGACATTATAAGACTTCAAAAGCAAGTAATAATCAAACCAGAGTGGGTATCTTAGTGAATCTTGTCATCTTCAGTGTAGTTGCCTATACTCTTAGACTTGATGCTATGCATCACAACAGATTTAAATAAAATCAGTCAATACAAAGTAGCAATCTA
>PVJX010036218.1:0-17727 GCA_004027295.1 Dolichotis patagonum
GTTTTACAAGTCCTCGTATTGGGAACGTATAACCATTAATTTAATAGATTGGACTCAGCTTTGGATATAACGCATTAAACAGTTTATCATGCAGGGGCCAACAGTGATGGCCAGCAGGAGGAAAACCAGGGGTCCTTCCAGAGCCAAGAGTAAGGTGGTCAGCCATGGGGTGGTGGAGAACAAATTTTTATATCAACTCTGTTGACAATGTCTCTCATTTTTCCTATCAGCTAGGCACTTTTTGAGCTAAGACTGTCCTTAATAACTCCTGAATGGTTGGTGTAAAAACAACAAGATTTACCGAGGGCTAGGCATATAATTCCCTGTTTTAGGCATAGGAGGTCTAGACTCATTGGTCCTGGAGGAGCGTCTCAGCCAGGGAGTTTAGAGACTCCTCTAGGTGATGAACATTTTGTTTAAGTGTGCCCAGATCACTGTCTGTTTCTTTGCTTAGTCTCTGGTAATTTTGGTCTCCCATTATGAGGGCTCTGGTTCCTAGTGCTGTGGAACTGGCTACTCCTAATCCCAAAAGGACAGGAATTGGGACTGGGACGCTCTTTTTTCTCGTGAGGTTGGGTAACCCCATATGTTCCCTCCCTCCTTTTCCAGAACACCAGTACACTTGGGGAAGAACACGAGTTAAGATGCAGAGTTCAGGGTTAGGTCCAGTGAAGACAGCCAGACAAGCACAAGGGGTGAGGCCGTTTGTACAGGCAACCAAGTTCTCGGCGGGGAGACTAAATGTTGGTTGAGGGGGTAAGAGACATTTCGTACATACACAGTTGAATTACAATTGGTTTGAAATGGGGAGCTCTTCAAGGGGAAATTTACAGACTGAATACAAAGTCCAGAGCCCTGAATGTTTCCCAAAGTGAAGGACT
This sequence comes from Dolichotis patagonum, assembly GCA_004027295.1. Taxonomy (NCBI): domain Eukaryota; kingdom Metazoa; phylum Chordata; class Mammalia; order Rodentia; family Caviidae; genus Dolichotis; species Dolichotis patagonum. Next base: position 882 of record PVJX010036218.1, read on the forward strand.
TAGGTCCCTGTCCCCACCAGCATGAAGAACCAGAATCAAGGTTTGAGGTGTTTACAATCTGGGTTCGATATTAGTTATACATAGTCCACTTAGCTGGAGTCTCTGGTCTTGTGGGCTTGAAGTGAGAGTGATGAATCTAATGGCTCTTTCTAGCAACCTTGATGGCCGTGAGAGTACTCAAGGTGACTGTATAGGGTCCTTCCCAGCAGGCGCCTAGGGATGTGGCCTGTCTCCTTCGGATGTAAACTTGATCACCAGGTTGAACTGCCAGGGGGTCATCAGGTCTTTCAGGAAAGGTGTGGTAGCCCTGGAACAAGCAGTGGGTTGAGTGCACAAAGGGCTGGAGAGCCTGTAAGGACTTAACAAGTTCCCCGTTAGTGACAGCAGCCAGCTTATCATCTTGGACACGGGGAATCACAGGGGGCAGTTGGCCGTATATGGCCTCAAAAGGAGTAATGCCCTGGAGGTAGGGGGTACATTGCACATGCAGAAGGGCAAAAGGAAGGAGACTTACCCAGTTTTCACCAGTCTCAAGAGCCAATTTAGACAGATTAGTTGGCTTCTGAGCAGCTGCTTTTAAAAGCAGCCAAAGGAGTCTGGCAAAACCATAGGAGAGTCTCCTTACCTTGGACAGGGCGAGTGAGGGGAAGTACAAGATCACCATCCAGTCCCAGGACCAGTTTTCATCCCAGGATGTGGATGCGTTTTTGTTCCTCAGAAGTGAAGAGATTCTGGAGAAGCTGTTGGCGGGCTCTTCAGGGGGAGGGAGTCAGGGAAGGAGGGTCCTGGGGTAGAACCCCAGAAAGGGGGTGCTACAGCTGGCCGGGCTTTTGCCTACTTACTAGGGAAGCTGCACTGCTGCCCACACTCTCAGCCCTGGAGAGCTGGAAGCCACCATTGCCTCTGCCACATAGCACAGGCTTTGGCTTTAGTGCTGGGTCTGGCTCCTCTCGGGTTGCTGCGTTCTCATCACCTGTGCTGCTGCTGGGCCAGGAGTTACTGGGTAGGAAACAGTTAGGGCACCGTGCTGGGGCTGATTACTCAGCATGTGGGGAGGAGGAAGGGGGCACCAAACTATTCTCTGCAGTGGGAACCTGGAGACATCAGGACCTGAGGTTTCAGGGTGCGAGGGCATGCAGTGGGTGTGGGGCCTGCAGGTGGGGGTGAGTGCCCCCTCTCATTGGGGGACCCCTGCCAGGTGGGGCGCCCAAGGCAGCAGTGGCTGTGGCAGCTACAGCGGTAGCGCTGTTGTTTTCATAAGAGTTGAGGCAGACCTACTAACACAAAGAGAGGTTAAAAGTCCCTTCCAGAGACCAAGAGACTCCAAAAGCGGGCCGTTCAAGTTCACAAAAAGTTTAGAGCTTCCCTGGGTAAACAGATTCACCATAGGAAGAGGCTCTCTGACAAAATTCCTGAAAATGGTTAAGAATACATTGCAGGAGCAACAAAAAGACTGACTGAAAAAGCCAGAAGCAGATTGACCCAATCACACGAATAACAGACACTAAACCGGTGACAAACAAGGTTAACAAAACAAAGAGAAAGACTAAGAGACTGACACTAAGACCTAGTTTGACCTTACAGCCAACAAGTCCCAACCAATGTCTTGGTCTGGGAACAGTCCCGGAGACTTTAATGTTGCATCCAATGTCTCCAAAGACTCCCGAGGGGCACCCCAACAAGCTAAAACAATCTTACCAGTAAGGATCTGGATTGTTCGCTCCGAATTCGTCTAAGGTTTTGGTTTCTCTTTGAAACAAAGATTCCCTGGAGGTGAGGAACATCTCTTAGCAGTCCCCCTAAGGAATAATTAGCCTCAAAGAGAGGCTTGGATCCTATAAATCCCTAAATAAAGATCCATTCCAGACAAGCTCCCAAATGAAGTGGGTTTGTTAACAATATAGGAATCCAAGCAGCCATATTGATACATTTGTAATTTATTTAGCTGAGCTCAGCAATCACTCTCCTGGGCCCATTTTAGAGTCTCACCAAGTAGCCCTGAACTGGAAAGTTACAAAGCTTTTAAAACAGAGAACCACAAAAAGACATCCTGTTGCTAGAATCTTACATTAATTTTTGGTTGACACCTGTATCCTGCTTCTTTGTTGAGCAGGTTAATTTTTCTCTTGTGGGTGCAGCTTTTCTTATGGGGTTGTACTGTAGGTAATTTTCCATTGTCCTGGGCCAAATATAGAGCACTAGTTAAATGTAGGACTCAAGATAGCACCAGTTATGCCAAGCTATAACAAAAAGCAGTTGCTTTTCTGGAAACATATTTGATTTCTTCCCTTTGCATTATTTCTGTCTACTGTTTGCCAGAGGTGGCCACCAGGGCAAGGGACTGATTTGCCAAATGGTTGAAACTAAAAATACCAAGCCAATGGCCAGTCCCTGGTAGGTACTTTCCTCTTTGTGGGCTTGGTAGTTTAAGTTTTTGTGTATTTCTGGTAGTTTAAGTTTTCTGTAAGATCTATTAGTATTTTGCCACAGGGAGATTGACAGGAATTGAAGCCTTTCCTCTTTAATCCCAAACCTTGTTCTCTCTTCTTCATTTTCCTGTGGCTTATGTCTCATTTTCTTTTCACTGCATGTTCGTGGATAATTTGAAGTTCCAGTAGTAACACCGGGTGAGTAAAGCAAAGACCACTGGGAACCCTGTCAGGCTCCAGGGCTGCTTGAGCTGGGCCAGTTGGGACCAGAGCAGAGCTCTTCCCAGAAGCAGAGGGGACACCTGGTCCTCAGGGCTCCCACAACTCCAGCCTAGGGGCCGCTTCTTTGTCCCTGCTTTAGAAGCCGCTGGGAGGGGTCCCTTGGAAGCTTTCTGCGAGAGTGCTTTGGGAGAAAGTGCTTGGGACTGGGGTGCTGTGAGGGCTGGGGGTTCTCCTTCTTCCTGCAGCTGGGAAGGCCAGAGTGAGGGCCGTGGGGTGCCCTGTCCCCTAGGCTGTCCTAGGGAGCACAGGGCTCCGAAGTCAGTGTAGGGCAGGCCCTGGGAGGCCCTGAAGCTGCTAGAGACCTCCACAGAGGGGTGACTGCTGCCACTTCTTCTAATCACCCCCCAAAGCAGCCCCCAAAAGCACACCAAAGTAAGTGTGCAACCCAAGACCTTTACTCTGCAAGGGCTCCTGCTTTGTCTAGTCCAGAGGCCAGAACATGACAGCTGTACAGCCCAAATCTGCCTGCTGCTGCTTGTGTGTGACTGGCCCAGAGAGTACTATTATATTTTTCTCTCCCTTTCTTTCTTTCTTTCTTTCTTTCTTTCTTTCTTTCTTTCTTTCTTTCTCTCTCTTTTCTTTCTTGTCTTTCTTTTCTTTTCCTTCTTTCTTTTTCTTTCTTTCTTTCTTTCTTTCTTTCTTTTTCTTTCTTTTTGAACAAAGTCTTGCTATGCACTTTAGTTCTGATCTTGCATTCACTATGTAGCCCAGGCTGGCCTTGAACTTGGAACAATCCTTCTGCAGTTCATGCTGGCCTTGAGCTCACTTTGTAGCCCAGGTTGCTCGTGAACTTGCATTGATCCTCCTGCCTCAACCTCCCAAGTGCCACGATTACAGGTATACATCACCATGCCTGGCTGGCCCAAGAGTAGGGATGGGTTTTACAGATGACCGTTTCCAATCAGTTTGATGGTAGGAATCTCTAACTTAGGGTCCCAATTAAACACAGCATTATCTGTCCCCCCACTCCAAATTTCCATTCTTCTGATAGGAACATCTACATTACTCTGTCTCAAAAGAAAGAAAACCTTCATTATTATTATATTTTTAACTTTATCAATTAAAAGCTCATAGAACTTTCATTGTTTCTCTTGTTATGTGAGTATCTACATAATGTTTTAGATTTTGTTTCTTGATCTTTGGTGCCTCAAATATTTATCATCTGGTCCCTTGGAGGAATTGTGTGTCTGAGTCCACTGCTTATCTTTAGCAAGTTTGATGATTCAAGAGGTGGAACTTTGCAATGTGGATGGTTATGGGTTGGACCCAGGACAGACATGGGTCTCAGTGAAGGGAAACAGTGGAGTTGGTGATCTTCCTGCCTCAGCCTCCTGAGTGCTGGGATTGTAGTCATGTCTATTTCTTAAAGAAATTTTATAACCCACCTCAGAGCCAGCTCACTCTGCAACATTTCTAGGACTTAGGGACATGAAATTCCTTCTGATGTCTCATCTCAACCCTGACATAAGATCCTTCTTGTCTCCAAGGCGCTATCAGCTCCCTGCCCATTAGGAGAGCTGTCAGGCCCTGGATCCACCACCCTCTCTGCACCCTCTTCTAGGGCTGCTTCCCTCAGGCAGTGTCCATGTGCTGAGCTGCTTCTGTGGGTCTGCTGAGCCACCCTGTCCAGCACATCATCAAGAATGACCCCCTAACTGGGTATAGTGAGGCACACCTGTAATCCTGGCACTCAGGAGGCTGAGGCAGGCTTGCTGCAGGTCTGAGGCCAGCTGGGGCTACATAGTGAGTTCAAAGCCAGCCTGGACCCCACCTATCCCAAATAATTCATCCTTTAAGCTCAAGCAACAAACCCAGGTATGAACCCCAGTTTTACTAAAGATTGTCTGTGTAACCTTGGGCAAGTTACTTCTCTCTGAGCCTTAATTTTGTCATCTGCTACCTCCTTACTAGGCTAAGGCTCTCCTGTCTAGAGAACTGAATGAGATTATGGTGAAAACACCCAGCATAGTGGTTGTTATCCCAAGCTATATAGCTGTGTTCCAAAGGATTCGGATTTAGATGTCTGAGATGAGGCTCATCAGTATTTTTTTTAATGCAGAAGGGACAATTGGATTCAAGAACAGTTCTTAAAAATGCTATTTAAAACACACAGTTGGCTCTTGGAGATGTTAGCTTTTTCCTTTCTTTCTTGAGCAAAGAAGTTTATTATCCTCCCTTTCTGTCAAATTGTTCTTCCCTCCTTACTTTTACTCACATTAAACACCTCACGGGACCTAGCCTCCCTTACTGTATGTGCACACCACGCTCAATATTCCCTTTCTTGCTAAAACTGCCCTCTTTCTCCTCACATCCACAAGAGGCTGACCGATGAGGTGGAGCTGGGCTAGTCCTAACAGGAGTGATGCCTCATTGGAAGAGAAAGGCCACCTGACCCAAGGGTGACCCATTCATTGGCTACTCTGTAACCTATCAGTTGGCTGGGAAAGCTCTGCCCATTAGGGGCCATGATAACTAGCTGAATCCAATACAGTGACTTCTGTCAAGGGTTTGAGGCACTGTACCAGAAGGAATAGAACAGAACAGCCACTGAAGATGCACTGATCTAACAACCGCGTCCTTCTAGTTTACTTCCCATTCCCCAGCATACCCTTCCAGGGGCTGCCTTTCCCTCAAAGGGCCTGGGTAGCGACACACTTTCCTTGTGCTTAGCTGGTCTCACTTAGGCACCCTATTCAAATTCTGCTTCCTCCCAGAAGTCTGCCCTGAGGACTTCAGGCAGTCAGGTGCCCCTGTTCTCCATTTCACAGCATGGTGCAGAAACCCCTGTTGTCATTCTTTGTCTGGGAGTGTACTTCCACCCTCTTCTGCACTGTTCCTTGCCAAAAATCTACCCCTAAAGCAGCTCACAGCCCAATGAGCTTTCTGAGCAAAGGATCTGGAAGCCACTCTTGTAAATATGAGGGTGTTACTCAATGTGGGCGCTTAATAGGTGCTCAGTAAATGTTCAGAAGAGTTGCAGCTGCAGTTGGTTCCCACATCTCTATTCTGCCTTTGCCGTGATGGTAAGAAGTTCCTTCTTGATGGTCTTCAGCTCCTTTTTTGGGTACAAAGCAAAGGGGCTTGGCTGAGGATCTCCTCAATTCTGAAATTCCATGATTGTGTGCAATACCCAACAAACTCATGCTGGGTAGGAGATGCACTAATCAGCCCTGAAAGGGGAGAGGGAGAAGAGGAAGAGAGAGAATGCAAAGAGGATAAGTCCAGAGTAACAAGCAGAAGTCAGATTAAAAGCCATTAAAGTTTGTTTTCAGATTTGATTTTTATTAATAGTCCATGTTTGCAGTATATAGTGATTTTGTTCCTTGTGGACGTTGCTTTGGACGTTGCTACCTAACCCATTTTAGTTCTTTAATCCCCTTCTCCCTCTCCTGCCATCTCTTGGTCTCTTTCTCATTAATAAAGATCTATTGCCTTAGTTCCTATTATCTATCTTTTATTTTGCTCTTTTTTGTACTTTGGGTTTCTCATGTAAGAGAAGCTGTGTAATATTTAAACTTGTGTGTCTGATTCATTTCATTAACATGATGGTCTCAGGGTGCATCCATGTCCCTACAGATGACTCAAGTTTATCCTTCTTCATAGCCGTTAAAGGTTTAGTAGTATTGGTATTGTCAGTGGGGAGCACAGGGGTAGGAGTGGGACTACAGATAATTTAACCTTTTCACTTACACTCTATAAGTGGATTTGTTCTAAATTTAAAACATTTCCTATGTGTTTCTAGTGCCCCATAGGACAAATAAATTGCTTTTTAAGTATTTCATGCTAGAAGTTTGGACTTCTTGAGAAGGGCTGTCAGGAAGAAAGCTTAGTGGGGCTGGACAGAGAGAGATGCGTGAGTGGCAGCCAGTGGAGGAGGAGACGCTTTAGAGGACAGGAGGCCTGGAAGCTCTCGGGAGGGTGGAGGCCGCATTGCCCCGTGTCCGCTTGTTGAACGGTTGGTAAGTTAGGATGGCAGCAGCTAAAGGGGAGGTCAGGAAGTGGTACACGCTAGTACCTGTGTCTTTTGTGAGATAAATTCTGGCAGCGATACCCCTGGGGTTTGGGAAGAGCTCTTGGTCATCACACTGTCTTAGAATTGGGGCTGATACCAATTGTCTAACACTTTCAGTGGACTTTGAGCTTTTGGGGGTTTGTTTTGTTTTCTTTCACATTGAGGTATCTCTCCAGCCCATTTTTTATTCTTTATTTTGAGGCAGGGTCTTGGTGAGTTGCTAAATGACCCAGACTGGCCTTGAATCCAATCTTCCTGCTTCATATATAATCCTGGGATTACAGGTATGCTCTCCCACAAATGATTTAAGTTCATTTTTAGGTTTTAAGTAGTGTGATGTGTTTTGAAATTTAGTTTTAGTTTTTTTTTCTTCTTCTCCTTGAAATACAATGGATTTGGAAAGAAAAATAAGTAGTGTGTCCTCCACAAAAGTATTTGCCAGGCACAAGTCTTTCTTAAGTACTGGAAGAGAAAAATAACCTGATTTTTAAAATGTCCACTTAGGGCTCTCGGCTGGTTGTGAGAGCACTTGTGGCTGTTATAGCTCAAGCCCTAATTCCAGCTGGCGCTGCCTGTAGGAAGTGCTTCTCAGCAAGAAGTGTGGGAAACCTTCTCCTGCTGCTCTGAAGAAAATCACCACTTCACTGGGAACTGAACACAGACAATCTAACTGTATGATTGCAGGGCACTCAGGTAGTGAAAACAGTGCTGTGTGTGTCTCTCTGTGTCTGCAGGGTCACCCAGTCACAGCACCCATAGCACTGTGGAGAGCAGCTGACCCTCACTGGCATTAGCCAGCATCTGGACAGTTTTCCTTTGCAAAACTGCACAGTCTACCTCCAGGGATAAGCTTCTAATGTGTCTGCTTTCCCGTTTTCGTTTTCGTGCCGCCTTAGTTTCCTCTGACAGGGAGTGTGCTTCCAGGCCATGCATTCCCTATTCAGAGTCAGTAGTCAGTGGCCAACGGGTTAAGCTGGTTAAGCCGAAGGATGTGGCTAACTTAATCCCATTACTGCTTATCTGCCTGCTTATCTACCCAAATTTTGCACGGAGGACTTCCCAACCTTTCTGCATGCTGGCTGCTGTACTCCTTTTTTTTCCTGAAATGTTCTATTCTTCCTTCTGAGCACCTTCTCACTTTTCTCCCAGTCGTCTTCCACATCTTCTGTATTCCAGGTCAGACTACAAGCTCCTCAAGCACAGGGCCAACCTGTATCCTTGTTAGTGTCCCTCCTGCCTGGAGCAGATGCACACATAGGCTCTGGTGTGGCTAGAAGCTGTGTTTAGCTGGCTCTGAGCCCCCGAGGCTCCCAGTTTGCATTGATGAGACCTCTTGAAGATAGAGAGGTAGCATTTTCCTACATGCTCTGCTCACACGACCTTCATTTTGCTGCCTGCTATGGGCAGGGAGGAGGGACAGGCCAAGCATCGCATCTTTTTGTTCCGCTTTGATCCTGATGCCTGTGTGCCATTCTTGCTTCTCTAAGAAGTGACAGAGCCTGTTTCTTTGGATCCAGCTGGAGTGCTCTGCACCCAGGGAGAGAAGATGCCAGGGCCCCACGTGTGGGCAAGGCCTCCTCCCAACTGAGCAAGAAGATGAAGTCTGATTGCCATGGAAGTGCCAGATGAGGGTTGTGGCTTTTTAGCAGGTGAGCAAGAATTAGTAGAGTCATAAAGCCCATCTGAGCTGGATGTGGTGGTACAAGCCTATAATCGCAGGGCTCTGGGAGGCTGAGGCAGAAGGGTTCCAAAGTTTGAGCCCAGTCTGAGCAACTTAGTGACTTAGTGAGATGCTGTCTCAACATAAAAAATAAAAAAAAGATTGTAGGGGAGGGCTGGGGATGAAGTTCAGTGCAGAGGCCCAGGATTCAATCCGCAGCAGCAGCAGCAGCAACAACAAAACTCATCTGTGACATCTGAGCTATCAGCCCTAAAAGATTTACTATATTGTATGGCCTTGGACACTGTATCTTCCCCCAAGGTTAGGTGGCATTTTGGCAGAAATGGGACCTAACCATAGGTTTCCGTAGTTTGGGTTTTTTAGTCTTTCCATACTTCACAGAAACACAATAGGCATTTGATGTCACACCAGGTCACTTATCCTTTATCTTTTGAGTGTTCCTTTTGGCATTCACGTTGCTCTCGGGGGAGCAGGGACTTTATTCCAGAGGCTTGCTGTCACCGAGTTACCCGGAACCGCGATTCTCTTCCATGCATGTTTCTCTCCCAGCCGCAGACTTTCTCAGCTTACGGGACATGTGTGTCTCTTCCCAGGAGAGGCGGGCAAGATGGCGCTGCCTTGGTAAAGCAGTAACACCTTTCCATAGCTGGAGCCTCATCAAAACCTGTCTTACAAATGAAAGCCAGCAAGAGAGCCGATGCTGCCAGGGTCTCTGGAATCCTTACATCAGGACAGCGGGTCTCTCTTGGGGGAACCCTTCTGTAAGCTGACCCCCCAGAGCGGCACTCACCCCGTTTCCAGTCCCGATGAGGTGGGGGTCAGCTGTTTCTCCATTGCAATGAGAGAGGACGCGGATGTAGGAGCTCGGGGGGGCCTGGCTTTGGTTCTGGGGCTGCACATGCTTACACAGCAGAGCCTCAGTTTCCCCATCTCTGAAGTACCTGCTAGCGCTTAGCCTCCTGCAACTTCAGAATCATGTGAAGCATCCCGGCTGGGCTACAGGCCACCTGCTCAGTTAGGGCTGGCATCACTCACCCCGAGCTCTGGCCTGAAGCACAGTAAAGCCTGCGGGTGCCACTGAGACGCTCGCTGCTGAGATTAGAGGAGCCTCTTGGCACCGTGTCCCTGGCCAGCGCCTGTTTTAGCAACATGGTTAGTAAATATTGACTCTGTGGCATGAAAATGGAAAGCAGAGATGACTCGGTGAACTCACTCAGAGGGTGGAAGTTCACCAGCCCCTGATAAGAGGAGGGTGGAGTTACGCAACCCAACGGCTACCCAAAAACGGCTAACCTTAGCAGCTCAAAAATACGTTGCTGCGTAGGGGCGGGGAGAAGGGAGCACAGGGCGGGGCTGGGTGTGGTCACGTGGGAGCCGGAGGGGGTGAGGCTGGAGGGACTCCTCCTCAGAGGGCATTGAAATAATAATTAGCAGGACTAAGCAGCCACGATGCACCAGGAGCTTTCTGTGTCTCATTACCAGTGGGATGGGCGCTGGTGCTAGTTAGCGAGGGCGCATTCCCATCTAAAACTCTGGAGCCAGTCGGCAGCAGGGCCAGGGTCCAAACCTCGTCACAGAGCGTCGTCTCAGTGTCCCAGGCCTGGCTGCTTCTCAGGCATTTCCTTTTGGCTTTGCTTTAAGGGCAGAAACCTCTGCAGTGGGCCTGAGCTAATCTAGGAGGGTGCGGGGCCCGTCCAGGACAGGACTTGTGGAGGAAGAGACTTCCCTGAGTGTGAAACAGGAATGGGAGTCTGGTGTAGTGGCCCACGCCTCTAATCCCAACCCTCAGGAAGCTGAGGCAGGAGGATTCCTGAGAGTTTGAGGCCAGCCTGCACTAGATAGTGAGCTCTTGTCACAAAACAAAACAAACAAAAATAGGGGCGAGCTGCAGGGAGGATCCTGGCTGTGTCACTCAGAGCACCAGCTGGCCTGGGGTAAGGAGCCACGAGAAACATGGGACAGGTGGCCTCCTCCAAGGTTCCTGTGGCTGGCCGAGGGTGGGGGGGTCTTTCTTCTACTGACTGTGGTGTGATGGAGCCGTGATCTGTGCAGGAGCAGGGAGTGTGGAGTTGCAGTATCCAGGCCCCTGGCTGAGAAGTTGGTCTGTACCTCAGCCTTTTTTTTATTTGGTTGGTTAAAACACCTGGGAAGGGTTGCAGCTTTTTAGCTGGATGGGGGGGGGGCGCAATTTATTTATTTATATTTTATTTTACTTTATTTTTTTGAGACAGGGTTTCACTATGCAGTTCAGACTGGCCTTGAACTCACTTTGTAGTTCAGGCTGGCCTCAAACTCACAGCTATCCTCCTGCCTCAGCCTCCCTGGGATTACAGATGAGCACCGCCATGCACAGCGAAGTGGAGTTAATTTAAATTTGGTTTCCACTTTTATTTTCTTCGGAGAAAGGATGTGTTTGTCTTCGGGGGGAGGGGCTAGATCGTGCTGTGTGGTTTTGTTTTGGTTTGCTTTTAGTTTTTAAACTATTTGTTGGCCTAAGCTGCTGAGTTTATTGAAGTCCAGCAGCACCCATTATGAGAAAGGACTCATCTTGTTGGGAGAGTATTTTCGAGTTGTGGTTGGAAGATTTTTGGTTTCCTGGCAGAGCTATGAGGATTTTGTAACTTGATGGGGAAGGTTTCAGAGCTGCAGAGATTGAAAGGAGCATGTGTGTGCATGTGTGTGTGTGTGGGGGGGGGTGTGAGTGTACATGTGTGTGCCCCTTCTCTAGTCCCCAGGGGCATCTGGTCTGGGCCCTGGTGGTGATGGCTGTGGTAATCGCCTGCGTTTGTGTAGCACTCTAAGCTATGGTCACATTCATGGGCTCATTGGAGTCTCGGCTATATTTGCAGGTGGCAGGGGGAGTTTATCCTTGCTACAGAAAAAGAGAACTGAGGCTCAGAGAGGTGACATGAGCTGGCCACATGGTTAGGAGGAGGCAGCGTCGGGCTGGCATCAGGGTTATCCCATCCGGGAGCTGCAGGGAGGTTTGTACCCAGAGGACCTCGAGGGCCCAGGTCCTGATGGGGTCAGTGCACAAGGAGATGCGGGTGTTTCAAGGTCTCACTGTGGCTGTCCCTGGCCCAGCGGGCCACCTTGGGGTGTAGGGTGGGGATGGTGCAGCACTCTGCCCTCTCCTGGGCCTTCTTCAGCTGCTGCCTCTGGTCTTTACACCTTCTGGTGAGACTGTGGGATAGGTAGACACTCATTAGCCCCATTTTACAGTGGTGAAAAAGGACATTTTAAGACTCATTCAACACCAGATCTCCATCACTCACAAAAGAAACACATATTGTGTGCTTGCTGGAGGGACGTAGGGGGCCAAGGTCACAGCTAGTGACAGGGAAAGAAAGGTTTTGAAAGCAAATGAAAACACAGCAGAGGTCAGAGACCTGTTGAGCGCTGCGCCCCCCATGCCATCCTGAACCCCCAAGCCTGCTTCCCTGTGCCCCATTCCCTGCTGACTTAGTTTCCTGAGGCTGCCATAGCACACAGCCATGGAGTGAGTAGAGAATATGGAAAAGCAGTCTGAGGTCAGAAGTCCAAAACCCAGGGGATCAGGAGGTGTGGCTCCACGCAGGCCCTGCTGCTCCTTGGTGTTCTGGGTCTCTGGACTTGTCCCTTGGACCTCTGCCCTCGTCTTTGCGTGGTTTTCTCCCTGTGTATCTCTAAGTCCTCTTGTCTAATTGTTCTCTCACTCCTTAAAAGGACACCTGTCGTTGGATCTAGGACCTGCCCAGGTAATACAGGCGATTCGGTCTCAGGATTCTTGTTCACATCTGCAAAGACACTTTTTCCAAATGGGGTTATGTTCCAGGGTTGGGGCATGGGTGTATCTGTTCAACCTGTGATCCCTGCCCACCCAGTACGCTTTGGAGTTGCCCAAGACCTTGGGGCCAGCATGCTCATTGCAGGCCTTTGGGCCCCGAGCCTGCTCTCCTCAGTCTTATGCTCGAGATCCTGGCTCCACATAGACCAACAGTGCGAGGACCTTGTATCCGGAGCTCCCAGAGCCTGGGATTAGCTGCTTTTGAACCTCAGAGTGGTCACCCCCACCTCCGCCTTGCTGCCCCTGTCTGCCTGTGTAGCACAGGCAGCTGAGAGTGTGCCCTTGGCCTGGGAGGGCCCAGGGGCAGCCAGGCTATGTCCTCTCCCGTGAGCTTGCAGTGGCACCGACCCCTGACCAACCAGATCCCTTTCCTGCTGCCTCACCCTTACTTGCCACCTGGCTGGTGCCTGCTCTTCTCTTTTGCCCAGGTCCCCATCTTTCCCTGGCTACCCACTCTCGGACCATGCCTTCCACCTCCCGGTCGCCTCTGCTGTGGCCCTGGTGATTTGCCTCTCCTTCCTCCACTGTGTCGTGTGCCATTGTACTTGATAGTCTGAACTTATCTGTAGGAGCAGATCTTGCTTTTCCAGGGAGATGTTGGCTGCCAGTGGTATCTTGTGGCACGTGGGCTTTGGTCAATACCTGTCACTAGCCGCTGGGCTGCTCTCCTGGAGTAGAGATGTGTCTGGTTTCATCCCTTTTGTGTTGCTGCATTGTTGGGTGGTGCTGAACAGTTCCCAACTTCTCGAATTCTTTCTCCTCTGGGAGGCCAGTGTTGGACTATGAGATACTCTCCAGGGTCCCTTTCAGGTTGAACACTGTATGGTTGTCCCAGCGGCTCCTGGGGACCAGAGGGCTCCTATCTGATGGTGTCGGGCCTGGACCTGCAGTCAGGGTAGGGACAGAGATCCCTACTGCCCAGCCTCTGGCCCCAGCAGTGCTGCCACCACAGATCAGGTTCCTGGAAAGCAAACCGCAGGAAGGACCCCTCTTTCCAGATTTAATGAAAACTGCACCACCAGTGGGACAAGTAGCGTCCACGGGTCCTCGGGGTGGCCCAGCCTCCTGGCCGAGAACCCTGGCTGGAACGTGTCTGTCTGACAAAGCTGTCAGCCTCACACCCCCGGCTCCCCCAAAAAGGTGAGGCCTCTCCCACTTGCTAAGCAAAAGGACTAAGAATAATCAGCCCCGAAGCAAAGTGGACAGTTCCCGTCTGCACACGGTGACTTCCAGGAGCCTGGACCACTCATGCACGGTGCCTGGGCCCTGGTTTCCAATGGGCTGTATGGTGTGCAGCCCACTGTCTTTCCAGAATCAACCATCATTCCAGTCCAGCTTGCTTCCTCAGCTACGCCCGGAAACCTGTCACTCTGGTCACTTAACTGCCCAGTTCTCAGGGCTGTGGTCATGTTAAAAGAAAGGTGTTCATATCTGGGCCTTGGCACTTTCCCTGTTCCTGTGGGCAAGATGTTATCTTAGGGCCTTTCCAGCCCTTAGGTTCTTTTTCTTTAATAAATGTTATTATGCATATATCTTTTTTTTTTTTTTTGGTGATTTTTTGGTTTTGTTTTGTTTTGTTTTTGAGACAGGGTCTTGCCATTTAGTCCAGGCTGGTCTAGAACTCATTTTATATCCCAGGCTGGCCTCCAATTTGTGGTGATCTTCCTGCCTCGGCCTCCTGAGTGCTGAGATGATAGGCGTGTGCCGTTTCGCCTGGCCAACTGCCTAATTAGAGTAAGTCTTCAAGGGACCTCGTGTAGTTTGAGATGTGAGCTCCTGGGATTTTTTTCTTTCTTGGTACCGGGGATTGAACTCACGACCTCACACTTGCCAGGCAGATGCTTAGGCGACTGAGCTAAATCCCCAGCCCGCTCCTGGGATTTTAAGCTCACACAGATTTACTTCATGGCATCCAGCTTGCAGCTTTCTGGCCTAAAATCTCAGTTAACAGGAACAGCAAGGTGTCAGCCCTTGCCTAGAGGTCATGGCAGGCGGACCCTGTCTCTGTAACTCCACGAGGAAGCTGGGAATTGGAGTAATCTCACTTCATGGCACATTTACAGTGTTGTGGCTGTCACACACTCTGGCCGTGGAATGAGCGAGCTCCTTAGTGGCACAGTTGCCACCTTGTGGATTAGGGGTGGGGGATCAGGTGCAGCAAGGGTCTCAGGTTCCCCACCGGGGCTACACTGGGAAGGACAGTTGCAGGTTTGCGTCTGCACTTTCTTCTTTGGTCTGTTTGACCTTGTGATCATAGCAAAGACATAGTTTGTATCCTGTTTCCCCCATTACATTATAATGAAAACATTTTTCTGTTAATCTCTCCATAAATGTATTTATTGGCCACGTAATATTCCAGACAGAATTTGTAACATGATCAGGCTTAACTTTTATAGTTGTAAAAGAAAACTAGTTAAAAACAAAAAACAGTAATGCACATGCAAGTCCCCCTACTGTCCTCCGGCACCTTAAAAGTACCAATCCTTAGACATCACCTGCATGGATTTTCTTGTATGCCTTCCAGAAATTGTCTATGCCCGTCCAACCCTAGGGATGCATGCCCTGCACTTTGAAAAATGTACCTGAGCTCAGATAAGTGGAGTCAGAGTGCTGTTCGCAGCTCGAGTTTCAACCTTTGTGTATTTTCCTAGATCAGCATGTTACAGTCTTTTAAATGTCTTTGTACACAGCAGGTAAGCTGCATAGACTCTGGTTGAATGTTGGATCCATCCATAGGATGCCTGAAGCTTCCTCCTCTGGCCTTGGCCCTGCCCAGCCTCCCAGTGGTTAAAGGGTCACCTTCTGAAGCTGCAGGCAGTGGGACCCAGAGAGGTTAAGGTCACAGCGGCTGGGAGGCACCCCAGCTCCCCAGGAAGGTTATTGGTAAAGCTGGGCCAGGGCCCTGGCTCTCTGGACTTCTTCAGGGATTCCTCAGAGCTTCTACCCTTTAGACTAAAGCGTTTTCAAACTGGGAGAAAAGTTACTGTTATCTTTTCACTTGCTGTACAGAGACAGTTCTCAAGGACTTTGTATTTCACAAATTCGTTTAGGATTACACAGTGCAGTGTGGCAGCCACCTATGGCTACATAAATTTAAATGCAAAGTACATGATTCAGATAAATAAAACTGCACATTGGTTCTTCCTTCCCACTACCCGCATTTCAGGTGTTCACAGCTGCATGCTGGCTGGCATTGGTTAATGTCGATACTGAGTATTTCCTTGGTCCACGGTGCCAGCTCACAGTGTCCCTAAGACTATACTGTTGATCTGGTACTGTCAAGCGCTTTGGAGGCTGAGGCAGGAGGATCGTTATGAGTTTGAGACCAGCCTGGGCTCAAAGCCAACCTGAACTGCATAACGAGACCCTGTCTCAAAAAGACAAAAATAAATAAAGACTGTACTGTCATTTTTTTTTTCTAATCACTTAAAAGTTTGTGGAAGGGGTTTTTGAAGTCATCTGCACTTTCTGACTTTTAGGGAAGGGCGTGGTTTGCAGGCAGAAGAGGTGACTTGCTGCTGCTGTCATGCAGCTGGCAGTGCAGAACCGTGACAAAAGCCAGTCATCTACTCGAGTGTTCTCCCCTGCAGCCTGCCCCACTCAGCCTGAGAACCCTGCACGGAGGGCTTCATCTGTGCCCTTGTGCTGCCCCCTGCCCCCAGCTGATCCAGAGGGTGCAGACAGCGTGCCTGCTGTGAGAAGGGCTCTCTGCCTCCCAGCCCCAGGTCTGTGCCCCTGCATTGCCCTTAAGACCAAGAGAGCATCTCTGCGTGGCCATCCCTCGTAGATTCTGTCTTCCCCTCACCTGTTACACATAAAAACCGTAGTTAGGAAAATTGGCAGGGTACTAGACATCATTAACTGTTGTTAGGCTTACTCTTTTTATTAGTAAGCAGGAGGAGCAGCCACAAACAGAAAGACATGCGTTAAAAAATTACACCCCACAGGCAGTCTTCAGAGGTCCTAGAAGCTTCTCCTTCTGGTATACCTGGGTGTTCCTGTTGTAGGCTTACACTTGTGGTTCTCAGCTTTAGTGGACATTAGAACCATCCCCCAGAGTTCCTGATTTGTAGTTGGGGGGGGAGGGTGGGACTGATAATTTGCATTCCTCAGAAGTTTCCAGGGCATCCTGATGGTCCTAGGCTGGTTCCTATACACACTTTGAGAACCTCTGGTTATACCATCAGGTGCTAAGGAGAACTCAGGCTAAGTTTCAGGGACAGAGGTTTAAAGTTCTGAGCCCCTTTTGCAAACCCTCCTACTGTTCCTCAACCATGCTGGCTGCCCCTGTACTGTCCGGCAAGCGCTGTTGTCATTTCTGATCATGACTGTGCTTGGGGTTTTCCCATCCTAACCATCCCTAAGTCTCCAGCTTTGCAATGCGCCTGTCTTGCGTGGGTGTGGTGGCTTATGGATGACGTGTGAGACATTGTCTTGCCCATAAGCAGATTAGTTTCAGGGTGGGGGACAGATAAACACAGAAATGAAAAGAGCACAAAAAGATAATTAAGTGTACTCACCCTAGGAGCTGTCACAGTCAGAGGTGAGGCTCCCTGGGGGTTGGCGTGGTCTCAGGAGGACGGTCAGAAGGAGTTGGAACTTGAACTGAAGCAGAC